>JBBBZN010000008.1:600000-807289 GCA_037974915.1 Ceratobasidium theobromae
ATGAACAGCAGAGCAAGCTGAGCAAGGATCATGAGAATAGACTGAAGCAAGAGAGCTTCACAAAGTCAATTATAGGCAGACTTCCATATATAGTGACTTACCAAACTCGAAACGGCTGCCCAGCCAGAAGAAGCATCTTGTAATGTTTGCAATAAGTAAGATGGCACACACTATCCAGCATTCAGTTGTTTGCTAACTACTACAAATTCTTATGATGTACATACCATCACGAGAAAACCCTGATGAATCTCTATATTTGAGTAAAAAAAATTAACGCTAATTTTTACGTTGAGATAGCCGTAGGTGCATACTTGTGTCTAACAATTGAAATAGCTGTGACTAGTGAGCAATATGGGTCTTACAACGTCTGCCCACGCACCTTGATCTGCATATACAAGTGGCGGGCCTACAGCCATCCCAATGCTCGAGATTGTGGATATCCACGTCATTTTGTCGTATGCTAACTGTTACCCAGCTGTTACCTATGCTCGATGGACGTGGCCGAAATGAGGCATATGAGAAACTTGCACGTGATCTCATCCCACGATGGGACCCTCTTGGTATGCCAAATACTGGCGATTCTGCCCAGCATATATACTGTAAATGCAGACCCTCTCAGCGAAATACAATAATTACCATGCGATTCCACCCAACATTCCAGCCGTCTCTGTCATGCGCAAACGCAGACCTACACTGAGGCTAATTTGCTCGGCCGATGTGCTGCTCCCTGGGCCCCGCAGATTCATAGGAATAGCTTGTGTGATGACCAACCCCATCCACCAATCCCCATCCAACCATCGGAGAAGCACCATCTAGCTTAAGCCAGCTAGTTATTAGAGTAACCTAATCAGAACCTTGATCTAAATCAGCTTTAGACGGCTGTCTTGCCTAAAAAAATAAAAAGCAATGTGACTCAAGGCAGTTGTTAAATAAATCCCAGAGCTCAGGCATTTCACCTAAGGATTAGAGCCCTAGGGTGCTGCATTCTTGTTATCGAGGAAAACATCTAGCATAAATTTACAGGTGCATTCTTTGTACGTATTTCAAATCAACGGCCCCATGTGTGCGCGGAGCGCTCCGTGTGGCGGCTGCAGGTCAGTCCCACTGTGTTTGTCCCGATCCCACGCGTTGTCGGACCCTGTAGATTTTTTGGATTGGGACCTCCATCTTTGCCTTCATCCCGCCTTTACCCTACTTGATCTCTGCCGTTCAAATTTTTCCATGGGTCAAACGACTTCTACTTCTGGACCTGCCCTTGTCCAACAACAACCTCCGCTTGTCAACCCGCATCAGAATGCATCTGGTAGCCCCCCTCCAGGATGTCCAATGCATGCGTCATCACCACCCCCTCAACCATCCGCTGCCCAATGTCCAATCGCCCACGATAGCGATGCCTTGAATCCCCACAATAATATGCCTACACTTAGTCAAAATCGCGCTCCTGGGCAGACCACGGACCTCCCACTCGAGCGAACCATATCATCCATACCTCGGCCGGCAGGTTCTACATATGGGCCCACCGGGCCTACCTCAACTGGCATAACATCTGACGAAGCTCCGGGTAGATGGGAGTATCCATCCCCACAGCAGTTTTACAATGCCCTTGTTCGGAAGGGATGGGAAACCCCCGAGAATCAAATTGAAACCATGGTTCACATCCATAACTTTTTAAACGAGGAGGCTTGGCTAGAGGTTCTTAAATGGGAGGCTCGACGGGAAGGGGGGTAAGTGGTAAGCACAAATTTATTCGATTTCTGAATTCCAGGTGTTATGCAGCCCGGAAGAAGCGGTTGACTTGCAATTAGTAAAGTTTCAAGGACGACCAGGTCAGTTGTCGCCCAAGGCAAGGATGTTACAGTTTGCTAGCTGGCTTTTACCTTCACGCTTTGAGTACGCGAGTTGTTTAACCTCTGATGTTACGCACTAAATTGATTATATGCAGTTCTCAACCACCATTCGATCGGCACGACTGGATTGTTAGAAGGCCAAAAACAAAAGAGGAGGTTCGCTACATCATAGATTATTATGGTGGTGACCCGGACGAAGATGGTGAGGGATTACTTTGGGTTATCGAAGTCGAATCTAATGTCTTGTGTAGGTCGACCGGCATTCTATCTTGACGTTCGACCCGCGTTGGACAGCTTTGACAGCATTACAGCTCGCATCGGTGCGGCAACTTCTGAAGCGTGGGCTGCCTTCCGTCAGGGGAATACTGGAGCTCCGTAGTTATAAGCTTATATTATGTATCAACCTCGCTAGACGCCTTGTCCCCACGGTGTAAATTTCTATAATAACATAACCCCCACATCTGAAGCATATGCCAGGTCGCTTGGGCGCTTCACCGCCTCCAAACATTTGCATACATCAGGGTGCCACTTGACGCGTCGTAAGCCGGCGATTCTCTCACCTTTCCTTTCTCCGTTCACGACCCCAAAAATCATAGACGAACGATGGCGGACCGACCGATCGCGTTCTGCGAGCACTTGCAGTTATCATCGGTTGGGATACAACCAGCTTCCATATCATTCAATGTATGCCCAAGCTAAATGTACCTTGGGGCTTTTCCGCTAAGCATGCGATTTGTCAGACTTTGACTCTAGAGTCAGACCGGTTTATTTGCGTGCGCGAGAAAGTAGGAGAACAAAACCAGGTTGTAATTATCGACCTTGCGGACGCAAATAATGTCATACGCCGCCCTATTACCGCTGACACGGCTATCATGCACCCCAAGGAAAAGATCATCGCGCTCCGAGGTAAGTCATGCGAAATATGACTAGTATGCGTGTCTCAACCCTGTGTCGTTAGCCGCACGCCAACTTCAGGTGTTTAACATTGACACGAAGCAAAAAGTCAAGTCACATATTGTCAACGAGGATATCGTATTTTGGAAATGGATCGACGATAGTACTCTCGGCCTCGTGAGCGAGACGGCCGTTTTCCATTGGACCATCAAGGATGCTACGAGTCCGCCTCAAAAGGTTTTTGACAGGCACGCGTCCCTGTCTGGAGCTCAGATCATCAACTACCGCGCATCTGGTGACGGCAAATGGCTTGTCCTCGTCGGAATCATGGGGAACAATGCTCCAGGTGGATTCAAGGTCAAGGGCGCGATGCAACTCTTCAGCCGAGAGCGCAACGTCAGCCAACCGATCGAAGGTCATGCTGCCGCATTCGCCGAGCTCAAGATCGATGGTCAAGCCAATCCCACTAAGCTTTTTACCTTCGCTGTACGGACTGGCACAGGCGCCAAGGTAACATTCCAAACACTGCAGTGCAGAATTAAACGTACTAACGGTGCCATTTTAGCTTCATATTGTTGAAATCGACCACCAACCGCCCAATACACCTTTCCAGAAGAAAGCAGTAGACGTATTCTTCCCACCCGAAGCGACAGCCGACTTCCCTGTCGCAGTACAGGTTTCGCGTCAGCATGGTATTATCTACCTTGTTACCAAGCTCGGTTTTATCCATCTTTACGATTTGGAAAGCGGCGCATGCGTTTACATGAACAGGATTAGTGGTGATACTATTTTTGTGACCGCGGAACACGAAGCCACGCATGGTATCATTGGGGTTAATAGGCGTGGTCAAGTTCTCAGTGTTAGCGTCGACGACAACACGATTATTCCATATATCCTTGGCACGCTGAATAACACGGAGCTCGCATTCAAGCTCGCAAGTCGGGCTAACCTGCCAGGCGCGGACGACCTTTATGTCCGCCAATACCAACAGCTTTTCCAGAGTGGGCAGTATGCAGAGGCGGCCAAGATTGCGGCCAACTCACCCCGAGTACGTGGCAATTTCACATTTCCTGGGTTTCTGATTCGCTAACTTGCCAGAATAGGGCATTCTTAGGACACCACAAACAATCGAGCAATTCAAGCAAGTTCCCGTTCAAGCAGGAACGCTCTCCCCAATCCTACAATATTTCGGTATTCTCTTAGAAAAGGGGGAGCTCAATAAGCACGAGTCTTTGGAACTCGCCCGACCGGTCCTTGCTCAGGGGCGCAAGCAACTATTAGAGAAATGGCTGAAGGAGAACAAGGTAGGTATCGAAGTTGTATTATCTACGATATAACGTGTCAACTGATCGTTGGTTATCCACAGCTGGATTGCAGTGAGGAACTTGGGGACATTGTGCGGACCCATGACCTTACACTAGCATTGAGCGTGTACTTGCGCGCCAATGTTCCGAACAAGGTGATCGCATGCTTTGCGGAAACAGGCCAATTCGATAAGATCCTGCTGTACTCGAAGAAAGTCGGATACACCCCGGATTTCACCCAACTCTTACAGCATGTCATGCGCGCTAACCCCGAAAAGGGTGCCGAATTTGCGTCCCAGTTGGTTAATGACGAGTCTGGGCCGCTTGTGGATGTTGAGAGAGTAAGCAGGTTATGCGGATATTGACCTTGCATTGAGCTCACCGGCCCTCTAGGTGGTCGATATTTTTATGGCCCAGAATATGATTCAGCCCGCGACTTCGTTCCTTTTAGACGCTCTGAAAGATAACAAGCCCGAACAAGGACACCTCCAGACTCGCCTTCTAGAAATGAACCTTCTTCACGCGCCTCAAGTTGCCGACGCTATTCTTGGTAATGAGATGTTCACGCATTATGATCGCCCCAGGATTGCAAACCTTTGCGAGCGTGCTGGACTCTTGCAACGCGTACGTTAAGATATACATCCTCTTCTTTTGCTATTGTTTAAGTGAGATTCTTGCAGGCTCTCGACCACTATGAAGACTCTGCAGATATTAAACGTGTTGTTGTGCATACAAACGTGCTTAACCCTGAGGTATGCAATAGACTAAGTTGTCGGAATAATATACTGACCTGCACTCTAGTGGTTGGTCAACTTCTTCAGCAAACTTACAACAGAGCAAACCCTTGCATGCTTGAATGAGATGCTTCGTGTCAACATCCGCCAAAACCTCCAAGTTGTCGTTCAGATCGCTACGAAATACTCTGATATCCTGGGTCCTGTTAAGCTTATTGAGATGTTTGAGTCGTTCAAGAGTTTTGAGGGTCTTTACTATTATCTCGGTTCTGTGGTCAACCTCAGCCAAGATCCCGAAGTCCACTTCAAGTATATCCAGGCTGCAACTCGCACAGGACAAATCCGAGAAGTCGAGCGCATCTGTCGAGAGAGTAACTATTATAATGCTGAAAAAGTCAAGAACTTCCTCAAAGAGGCAAAGCTCCAGGATCAACTTCCCCTCATCATCGTTTGCGACCGATTCGATTTTGTCCACGATCTTGTCTTGTACCTATACCAGAATGGCCTTACAAGCTCGATCGAAGTCTATGTGCAGCGCGTCAATTCGGCACGTACGCCCCAAGTCATTGGAGGATTACTCGATGTGGATTGCGACGAGACTACGATCAAGAACCTCCTAGCGTCTGTTCCCGGCAACTTCCCGATCGATGAACTTGTTGAGGAAGTCGAGAAGCGAAATAGGCTGAAGTTGATTTTGCCTTGGTTGGAGGCTAGGATAGCTCAGGGTAGCCAGGATTCTGCAATCTTCAACGCGCTGGCCAAGATCTACATCGACAGCAATAACAATCCCGAGGCCTTCCTGAAGGAGAACAATGTGATTTTCGCGATGTGTTTATTTGATACACCGAACTGACGTTTCGTGGCTATAGTTGTACGATCCCCTCGTTGTGGGCAAATATTGCGAGAAACGCGACCCGTACCTTGCCTTCATTGCATATGCCAAGGGCTTCTGCGACGATGAGCTTATTGCCATTACCAACGACAATGCCATGTTTAAGCACCAGGCCCGGTATTTAGTCAAGCGCCGCCGTTTGGAGCTCTGGCAACAGGTGTTTGTCGCGGATAATTTACATCGTAGGCAGCTCATTGACCAGGTATGGATAAGAGTAAGCCAATCGAGATATCGATGATTAAACTTGCGATTAGGTTACTGCCACCGCGGTCCCTGAGTCGACCGATCCCGATGACGTTTCCGTAACTGTCAAAGCTTTCATGGCTGCAGATCTTCCCCTGGAGCTTATTGAGATGCTCGAGAAGATTATCCTTGAACCTTCTCCCTTCAGTGACAATAAGAACCTTCAAAACCTCCTGTTACTCACGGCCATTCGAGCGGACAAGGGCAAAGTGGTTGGATATATCAACAAACTCAATAACTATGACTCGGGCGAAATCGCAAAGATTGCCGGCGAACACGGCTTGTATGAAGAGGCCTTTACCATTTACAAGAAGTACGACCAATACGCCCTCGCTATCGATGTGCTCGTGGGAGATATTGCCAGCATTGAACGTGGTCTTGACTTTGCCAACAAGATTAATAAGCCCGAGGTCTGGAGTAGACTCGCCAAGGCACAGTTAGACGGGCTACGTATCCGTGATGCCATTGGTGGGTTGATTAAAATTTATCCACATAATTACCTTAATTCGACCACTATATAGACTCGTACATTAAGGCCGAGGATCCTTCGAACTTCCACGAGGTTATTGAAATCGCCAGTCGAGCCGGCAAGCATGAGGACCTCGTACGCTACCTGCAAATGGCCCGCAAGTCGATGCGTGAGCCCAAGATTGATACGGAACTCGCGTACGCGTATGCCAAGACGGATCGTTTGCACGATATGGAGGACTTCCTGTCTATGACCAACGTTGCGGATATCTTGGATGTTGGTGAAAAGTGCTTCAACGACGAGCTTTACCAGGCTGCTAAGCTCCTGTTCTCGAGCATCTCGAATTGGGCCCGCCTCGCTACTACTTTGATTTACCTTGGAGAGAACCAGGCTGCCGTAGAGAGCGCACGCAAGGCAGGAAATACCCAGTATGTCTCCTTCTAGGCCTTGATTTCTGTTTGGCTTAGCGTCTTGCAGGGTTTGGAAGCAGGTTCACGAAGCGTGCATTGAGAAAGCAGAGTTCCGCTTAGCTCAGATTTGCGGTCTTAACATCATCGTGCATGCCGTTAGTATCGGTTTTGGTTCGTTTTTTGTGGCATAGATTGACCTTTTCCGGATTACAGGAAGAGCTCCCGGGCTTAATCAAACGATATGAGAAACGCGGATACTTTGACGAAGTTCTTCAATTGTTGGAGGCTGGCTTGAGCCTTGAACGCGCCCACGTAAGTCTATAGGTGGTATTTTTTTTTTTAAATTTTGACACGATATCTCTAGATGGGTATTTTCACCGAGCTCTCAGTTCTTTACAGCCGTTATCGCCCGGAGAAACGTACGCTTGATCTTATAATATTTCGCTCTCATAGCTGATTGATCCGAATAGTCATGGAACATCTCAAACTCTTTGTATCTCGCATCAATATTCCTAAGGTTTGTGTTCAAGTATACACCGAGGTATAAATATTCACATAAATTTAGGTTCTCAAAGCCGCGGAGCAAGCACATCTCTGGCCCGAACTAGTCTTCTTGTACGTGAAATACGACGAATATGTGAGTTAGACTCGCCCCCTCTCGCTTCGTAAGTTATTGACCGTTATGCCTGTCTAGGATAACGCAGCTCTCGCTATGATGGAACATTCGCCGGATGCTTGGGAGCATAATCAGTTTAAGGAAGTCATTGTCAAGGTGGCTAACGTCGAGATGTGAGTATGTTCCATGATGGATACAACTGGCCTCTCACTGCTTTATTTCATAAAGTTACTACAAGGCACTAGTTTTCTACTTGCAAGAACAACCAAACCTATTGAACGACTTGCTGACCGTCCTAACACCACGAATCGATCACACGCGTGTCGTGCGCATGTTCAGCGGAAAGGACAACGATAACGTTCCGCTTATCAAACCCTATTTGATATCTGTGCAGCAAGTACGTTTCCCGCCAATATTCCGTGTTGGGTTGCTCATTCTTAATCGTCAACAGTTGAATATTGAATCCATTAATGATGCATACAATGAACTTCTGATTGACGAGGAAGACTACAAGACTCTCCGTGACTCCATTGACAGCTTCGATAACTTCAATACCATGGCGCTGGCGCGAAAACTGGAACAGCACGAATTGTTAGAGTTCCGCAGGCTGGCCGCGCATCTATATAAGGTTAATGACCCTCTTTGGTGACCTATTTTCCAGAAGGTTGATAAATATTACTCAGAAAAACAATCGATGGGACGAGTCCATATCGTTGTCCAAGCAAGACAAGCTGTACAAGGATGCTATCCAAACTGCATCTGTGTCCGGCAACACAGAAGTTGCTGAAGAACTCCTCTCTTATTTCGTCGACATTGGCAACAAGGAATGCTTTGCAGCTATGCTCTATGCTTGCTTCGACCTCCTGCGCCCAGATATCGTCATGGAAATGTCATGGCATAATGGCCTCAACGACTTCTACATTCCGTACCAAATTCAGATTCAGCGTCAAACACTGGAAAAGGTGACTGCCCTTTAATCAATCAACTATCACCACTAGCTGAGCTTTGCCAATTTTAGCTCACGGCACTGGAGAAAGAAGTCAAAGAACAAGCCAAGAAAACTGAGAATCGCGAGCAACAAGAAGCTGACCAACCCATCATCAACCCTGGAGGGTTTGGTACTCAGCGGATGATTACTGCAGGACCCGGGTGAGTTGCTATCCTAGCTATCGACCACAGACAGTCGAACTAACCGATTCTAGGATGGGAGCTGCTCCACCAATGTACGCCAATGGTCTGAATGGCGGAATGCACCCAGTACGTACATTTGTGCTCTCAATGACCCCCATTTTCTCAACAGCCTTCGTAGCAAATGACGGGATACGGCTTCTAAAATGATTCTGTGATGCGCCACTGTCTTTGAGACCACGTTATTGTACAAGACCTTCTCTACCTTGCTGTTTATATCGTTTATTCACATTTTTGCATTATACACCCATGATGAGCTTTTAGTAAGTTTACAAGACTCGAGCCAAACTACACATTATGTGTTTGATCCTGCACATCCTTTTTCCTCGCAACCCTGACACTTTTGACACGCATTTCTTGGGTGACAGCCAATATCCCGGCCCCAGAGCATAAATTCACAAAATACTCACCCTTCCAACCTACAACTACTCGTCAAATGAATGTGTACCCCTTCAAAACTAAACTAAAATAGCCTTTGTATTGGTGGACGGGATAAGATACCAGTTTTCAGCCCACGTATATTCGTATTATGTTTTCCTAAAGATACTATAGATGGCTCAGAATGCCTATGCGGGCTCAAGCTCGCGTCGCTTATCTGTAAAGTATTAATCATCAGTGTAAGCGGGCCTTCCATTACCAGTAAATTTACCACATACTCGCATTGTCCATAGACCAATTATAAGACAAAATCATCCAAATACAACCTGTCAGGGGACTCCGCATCCGGATTCCTACAAGAATAATGTGCTCAGTGTTCGCAGGAAACCCCAACCCGGCGCGGGCAGACTTTTGGGGCTGGCAACTGGTACTTATGGGGGTTAGCGCAAACTGAGCAGAAGCTATATAACACAGGCAGCATTTGCACCCCGACCTGATGCGGGATGGGGATGCGGGGGATGTTCACGTCATACGGTCCTCATGTAGCTAGCTGTCAAAGAATATTCGAATTCAGGAATGGTTGGGGTGGAAAGGCCACAAGGAGCTCACCAGGGCCGAGGGTACACTTTCATGCGATCATGACCTAATGCCTGCTCTATCTTGCGCTTGTTGGACGTATGCGAAACTCTGAAATAAACGCGTGTGTATTCAATTAGGCCATGATTAGCGCGTTACAAAGCGCCGTTACATGTGACATGGGGCGCGCCCTTGTTGTCCATCAACCTTGTCCAGTCCCCTCACGATGCATTCACTAAAAGAAAAGCACTATCTTCAGCTCGCGCGCAAGATGCAAAACATATCCAACGAACTCGCGTTTCTTCAAACGAATATGCGAGTTATGAACTTTCAAATGGGGCACATGAAACAATTAGGAGGTTTGCACACCGCGCAGTGAGTATTTTCCTACCATACCGTATCAAACCTTTTCTTAATTTTGAACGTAGATTCATGGCAGCATCTGCCATTGCAGACGAGGAGCCGGAAACTTCTGAACAGGGGGAATCTGCCTCGCAAATAGCAAATGACACTATTTCTTAAGCCTGTGCTGAATGTTTTATTCTTCCACCACATTGCCTGAGCGTTATCCTGGTAGAAAACTAGAATACCGAACCGTCCGTGAATAATCCAAAGCGAGTAGAGTACAGTAATACATCGTGCTACAAGTACTTTGACTATGAATAGGGAAGATGCGCGAAGGAGCATAGTAGCAAAGCAGCAAGAGAACAAACATAGAGCATGGGAGTTGATATCGGAAAATTAATGGAGGTTCATGGTAGTGCGAATGGATGTGCCCTGGGGTATGAGAAGCTGAGACGCAAGCGTCCAGATACGTCAAGAGAAAATGCAGCATGGTGTTTTCTAAGTCTAGCCGAATCACATAAGCACGCAACCTGAGGAGCTCGAGTTCGTGTGTCCCTTTGGTCGGGTGCTGATGGAGACTCGGGCACTTTCGTTGAAGACCTCGGTGACTCCTCGATTATACTTAGCTGAGCATTCTGCACCCAAACTCGGTAAACTGATGATAGGCGCCCTATTGAGCTAATACGCACCAAGATATCGACTCGCCCGTATCTGGCGTGCCATTGTGAGGCCTTCCTCGTAGATAATCGGCCGTAGCCCGTGTTTCGCAAGGCGATCTCGAACCAACGGATCATCCCTAAGATCACACTTTAATGCTGTATACATATGGTTAGCAGAGGCACGGTGATGTAGCGACTCGTGCTTACGCACCTACTAATACAATCTTGACGCCGGGACAGTGCTGCCAGAGGGCAATATATTCAGCACAGGGTGCGAAAGCATGGATCGCGAATACTGACCTCGAGGACCTCATCTATCCACCTGGCTGCGATGTTCTCCAATGAAGTGGGATTATCGACCTAGAGAAATAATTATAAGCAGGAGGCGACCGTAGAAGGGCGCAACTTACGGAGAAACACAACATGATTAAATGAGTATCGGCGTACGATAACGATCGTAATCTGTCAAAATCCTCCTGTCCTATTGACAGGTATCAACACACACGCTCCGTCATCGCACACGTGAATCGACGGATTGAGGTCGTACCGGCAGTGTCCCACAGTGAAAGTTCTACTATTTGGTCGTCCACTTTGACATCTTGCACATAATTCTCGAATACGGTGGGCTCGCTAGAAAGAACATGAGACAAGAACACTCCTGGACAGTCAAACGTACTAGATTTGCGTAAAGTTTCCCCGGGTGAAGACGTTCAACAGGCTGGTCTGAAGGTTGAAACAGGTTAACCAACAACCTCAGTGAAACTAAACAAAGTCAACTAACCTTGCCACAAGCACCATCTCCGCAGACGACTATTTTTCTTGGAATCTAGCAAAGCGTTAGCACCCAACGCAGCCAGGCAAACCAAACACACTCACTGGTCGCTTTGCAAAGCCACCAACATTAGCTGAACGTGAGCCGCAGAGGGGCATCGTAGTGTACTCAGAGACCCAATAGGTATGGAATGGATATTAGATGGATGAATGACAAAGGCGGCTACCCAGGCACAGTCTGCAGCAGGCAGGTGGAGAGGATCCACAGTTGGTGGTGGTTGGACTTGATCAGCCCACACACCAGCATAGCCCATACATTGCAAATTACGATTTAGCGCCGTGTCTTGATCGTGTTAGGGTCTCCCAATTTGTGTCACCATGCAATAAATCTTAAAATATCGAATCATTCTCTACGTTGGTATTATAAATATGCTTGCTGCCCAAATTACAGATAATTGAGGGGCTAGAAAACCAGACTGATATGTACAAATCATCTGAAAATCATGATATATCTAGATATGCCCGAGCTTAGCTAGCACGCTGGGGATGAGAGCGGAATTCTAACGGTCGTAGCCAATCCCTGCCATCATATTGCCCATAAGTGATTATTTTTTAGATCCCAAAAATGTTCAAGACTGACCGACAACGAGGTTTCCTTGTACTTCACGCTCATATCTTGGGCAGTCAGCCTCATGGCTTCGATCGCCTCGTCCAAGGTGACGGAGTGTACCTGATCGACAACCTGTTAGTAAACCTTTGATTTGTGTTGGGTCTATGACGGCTTACTCCGTCACTGGCAAGCGCTAGTTGGGCCGCAGTTACTGCTTTAACGGCTCCCAAGCTATTTCTTTCCTTATTTATGGAACATTGATCAGCTTGGCCCCTACCTTTGAATTGATTCGATGTAAACGTACTATGCAAGGAACTTGGACGAGCCCGTCAATCTAATTTACGAACAGTGTGAACCAAGCTGTTTCGGTGCGGTCATGTTGCCAACTCACCGGGTCACATGTCAGCCCAAGGTTGTGCTCAATGCCGATTTCTGCCGCCTGTGTGATGACCTCAGGGGTTCCTAATTAACCATTGTGCTTTGGTAAAACGTGGACGTAGATGCACAAAGGGGCTACTTACCCCCCATGCACGCGGCAAATCCAGCAGCGGCCATTGAGCATGCCACACCTACTTCGGCTTGGCAACCTGTGGAAAAGCAAGTTGAGGCCAAGGATTTCAGGTCACGTCGACGCCATACCTCCTACACAGTAAGGGTATTAGCATTACCGCTTGAAACCTTGGATAAACAGAAGTTTTATTACCTTCAGCTGCTGAAATAGTCGAACCTCGCTATAAAAATGTTAATATATGCGCGTAGTTTTCAGTGTTGTTCAGTCGAACTAACCTTAAATAGCATTCTGTCGTATTTTTTTTACACTGTCAGGAATCAAGTCAATCGTATGCGAGCCTCCACTGACCCAATGGCCGCGGAGGTCAGGAGAAAAGTTGCAATATCCTTCTCAGGATCCTCACTAATAAACTGTTCACGGATATTAGTGAAAGAGGCACATATAACAACCGCATTCCCTACCTCGATGATGTACTTCAAAACCGCTGGAATTACACCAGAAGCGCCATTTGTTGGTGAGGTCACAATACGCCCACCAGCAGCATTGACCTCGTTCACAGCGATCGCGTAACACGACAAGAAATCTAGAGTAAATCGTTAACCTCTACGCGTCGCAAACAAACGGATGGGATGATTAACCCATTGCGGGAAATAATGTCCTCCGTGGCTGCATTGGAGGGATAGCGTGGTCGAGGGATCCAACTGCTCGAGCCGGTTTTGGAGCTGGTTGGCTTAACGACCCTGAGATGTTAGGCTTTTCAATCCTGTTCAAGCCAAACTGGATCGGCTGATTAGGCTGATCAGATACTACGTCATCTTTGAAGTTACTGGTCTTGGTGGCAATGTTTTCAGTTGTGGGTGGCGTTATCGGAGCCGCGAGAGCAGGAGAAGTTCCCGAGTAAAGTGCGGGGTAGAATCTATGAGTTGTTGATCAGCGGTTTCTACTTCCAAAGTCAGAATTTACGGACCCCCTCATCAACCGCCTATATAGTAGAGGGGCGCGCCTGCGCAACCCTAGTCGGCCCGGAAGTGCGGTTTCAGTCGAGGCAACACCCATGTGAATGCACTCGTCCATCGTCTTCCAGATGTTGAGAATCTTTTGACCTAGGGTTTCGTCAACAAGCCGAAATATCCATGCTAACACGGGGAACAAACACACGAATTTCAAAGGGACTGAGATAATGCAACTCATTGTCGTAAACAAGTTGCGCAATGGTTTTCTGAGTGACTCGCCGTTCAGTAAAGTGCATAGTACAAGGAGTCGATGCACCCACATTATGTTTCCTTGTCATTTCTAACAAACTGGCGCCATCGTGGAAAAGGTAAGGTGGTTGAGATTGCTCATAGAGAGGTGGGGCCTCGCTGCCTGTGTTTGTCTCAGGAGTGCTCACAGGGTTGAGTTCTAGTCCATGAGTTTGTGACAACCGCGCAGGATCGACTTTTGACTTGTCCACGCCCTTGTAGAATAAATTCTCGTCGACTGAAGGTCTTCAACATCATAGTACTAGTCAGGTGATAGAGTGCTTAGGACACACCTTTAGTCTTGTCGTTGACCACAAATCCACCCCCTACACTATTTAACATTTTATGGGAGTATCGATTAAGGCAGGGCACTTGGGAATTAGGAACTTACCTAAAATATTCATTGGTTGCAAGGAGCTCTCCCCCCTCACCAAATGCCGAGAAACGCATTCCGTTTGGATGAGTTTTCAGCACTTGATCCCACCTCCACAACATGTCCTGTTAATGAAATCTCATGTTAAATCCATCCCACCTTTGGGGGACCAAACGAGAACTGACTCGGTCCATGTCATACTTGATATGGTGAGTGCCACCCAGGCTCAATGCTTTGTTCTGCAAGATCGCGTCGTACCGGGAATTGATTGTACCGGTATCAACCGTCTCTGGGTCCGAACCTTTAAGATTTTCACGCATTTACTTCAGTAAATATGACTAGTCGTTTGCTAGAGCAATACCTTCGAAGCCCATGAGCAACGCCTGCGGAGTCATGTGGCCCTTTCCGGTAGCGGCCAGGCTGCCATATAAGGTGACTTTAAGGGTACGCGTCTGGAAATCCGCGAAGTTTGTTTCAGCACATTACCACAGAAGTCATGTGTATGTCATCGTGTTCGGACCTTATCCAGCAATCCGAGCTTCTGGAGGTCGAGAACGAAAATTCTAGCAGCACGCATTGGTCCTACAGTGTGAGAGCTACCCAGAATGAGTTTAATATGACTCTAAGGAACACGATATGCTGAATAGACGACTCACGACGATGGGCCAACCCCAACGCTGAATAAGTCGAATGTTGAGATAACGGCATGTTCTTTCCTGTTTTCTAGGGATTCGACGTGCTCGCCAGGAGGGGCATGTTCTAAGGGTTGTGTCGAGTTAAAACGACGCGCCAATGGCCAGATAACGGGCGTTCTCTGTCGGTTCAGCTGAGAAGTTGCCGGCGTCCTCAATGCCTTGAAAGATGCAGTTTGAAGGCATTTTGAACGGAGATAAGAGACCCGAGCCAGCATAGCAATTAACCAGGGCAAGTAATTTCTCCCACAAGTGTGCGTGGAAAAATGCGCAAAGAGGGAGCGGTCGTCGTAACTCGGCCCACGTCTCCGGTTTTTGAAGATACCCCGGCCCCGGGCCCTGATCAGGATCATATCAGACCCCAGGGACCTTACAGAGGTTTGTAAAAGTCGCGTCACACTTCCAAGTCATAACACCGTAGGTTGGCCATCATGTAGTCGCCCTGGTCGCAATGGCACCTAGGATCGATCTGTATAAGTTGGGCTCTTAGTAGAACTGGTTGGGGCAATTTAGAACGAGATCAATGTTTCAAGACGGGCTAAGGCCCGGGCAGAGAAATTAAGATAAGGTGTTAATGATAGTACAGCGATCTAAGCGCCACTAGATTTCCTCACGAGCGGATACATATCAAAAATTTTGCAGGTATGAAATAATTGGCAACGTGTGGCCAAAGCGGACTTACTCGCTGACTTGTCGCTAGTTTTATCCTTCCGCGTTAAATATGGTCTCCCAAAAATCCGGCTTAAAGTTCTATAACTGCGCAATCAGGTTCCAGTGCTTGGCTAAGCTAGTACCAAGTCCCCCATTGCTCTTCGACCATCTCCATTCAACGCATTAAAGAAACTACAAAGCTCAAACGAATGCTATCTAGTTTTTCAAAGGCAATATTTGGGTATCACACGCTAAGAAGCTCGCGTTACTTACTGTGGCGAGGGCCTTCCCAACATCGCCCTTGTCCGTCGCTGCATTCTTGTTCAGTTTTGCTGTCTCCTCTGTGACTGTAGTGGCGAATTCAGAAGCATCTTTCCCAGCAGCTTCAGCTTTCGCTTGCTAGTATCCGAACACCCTTAGTTATCTGGATCTTTGAGGCGAAGATGAAAGCAATGTTTACCTTTATGGACGCAACCATGACTGATCCGAGGTTTTTTAGCACCTTATTGGCTATTTTTCCGCGTTGGAGAGCCGTGGCCTCTTCACCAGTTGCAGCCTTAATAGCGGGCTGGAAGAGTAAGGATTAGTTCTAGTTAAAGTTCGAAAACCCAAATAGCCTAACGTTGAAATCGGTGGTCTCGAACTTGGAGGCAGCTCCGCGCATTGTATTCAAGTTGTCAAGGTCCTCATCAGAAACAGTGGCGAGGTTAACGCCATCAAAGGGTGTCTTGAATACAGCCTCAGCTCGTGCAAGTGCATCTCCAGCAACTCCAGTCGAAATCTGGAAGTCTGCGTAGTCACGGAGCGGCATCAACGATTGGCGCTTGATGGTGGCATGCCTCATCATGCGGAATTTGACAGAACGAACGCGACGGGTACCGCTACTGAGTGGCTTTAATAATGCAAGTCGGTGAGCGGGGGCTGGGTGGATATATGCGGGTGACATACGGTTGCGAGTGTCTTCCCGGCATCAGCTTTGTCCGTAGCAGCATTCTTATTCATTTTAGTCGTTTCCTCCTCGATTTTAGTGGTAAACTCAGAGGCATCCTCGCCTGCGGCTTTGGCCTTTGCTTCCTGCACATACAACCGGTTGTTCAGTTCCTATAGTTTTACGAGCGAGTAGGCACAATATACGACTACATACCTTGATTGATGCGACCATCACGGATCCGAGGTTTTTGAGAACCTTGTTAGCGATCTTTCCTCGTTGAAGGGCGTCGGCTTCTTCGCCAGTTGCGGCCTTGATGGCAGGCTAGAAGTTACTCATCATGAGCAAGACATTGAGTGCGTTGTGGTTCATAGCACTCACGTTGAAATCAGTCGTTTCAAACTTGGATGCTGCCCCACGCATCGTATTTAAGTTGTTAAGATCCTCGTCTGATACAGTGGCTAGGTCGATTCCGTTAAGCGGGGTCTTGAAGACAGCTTCAGCGCGGGCGAGCGCATCTCCAGCTACCCCAGTCGAGATTTGAAAGTCCGCGTAGTCGCGGAGAGGAAAAATTGACTGTCTCTCGGTGAGAGAGACGGAGCGCGTCCGTGCAAGGGGGCGGGACGAAACCAAGGGTGCGATTGCCAGAAGAGCGTAGATGAGCATGGAAGAGACCATTTTGTTTGAGTTGAATTTATTAAGACGTAAGTTAAAGGAATGAAGATCGACCCTGTCTGGAGTGGATGCTATTATTTCAGTCGAGAGAGTATAAGAGTACTAGGCAGGGAGGGTATTTACCGATGAAGAGCAATAAGAGAGAGTGCCGAACCGGTCTGAAAGTATTGTTAATTAGTATTAGGTTGGACTTGCTTTAGAAGTGATAATAGAGATGATAACTTACCGACGAAAGAAGGACTGACCAAAGGGTGAAGAGCATAGGATCTACAGAGCAATCATTTATAGCATTGCAGAATGCCCTGTCTCGGGCCGAGGAGCTGTGGACGAAGGCCACGAATATTCTGGTTGTGACCTTGGCGTATGGTTCTGACAGTGGTCGCTATGGGCCCGAAAAGTCAGCTCAACCGTCGTCGCCCAACCGGCGTCATCTTCCAGCAGTTGGAAGCTTGGCAAATCCATCACCCCATTTAGAAGCGCATGTTCCGTTGGTGCCTAGCAATCTTGTCGAGGCTTACCCTTCGCTCCCTTGTCATCGAATGTCCGATAGCCATCCATTAGATAAAACGATAGCGGTGATAATATGTTATGGTATACAAAATACATGACCTTAAGGCTTCTTCGAGATTTGCATAAATGAAAACAGCGTGCTCATCTCTACCCATCTTCTGGCACATTGCTCGAGATATTTCTCAACGCATCTTCCCATAACTGATAGGAAGGATCTGTTCATATGGACTAGAGCACTCACTTCGGCTAGATTCGAGGCGCATTAGGTTAACATTTCAGCAGGTAACGGTGAGCACAAACCTTCACGCGAGGTCCCAGTCGCATTTGCGACAGCCTTTTGCCCATCGAATAATGATGCGTAGTATAACAATTGGTTGTATAGTTTCAAGTCAGAATACTGAAGAAGTCTCGGGTGTGAGTCGTGACTTCTATATTTTCGTGATATTATTATACGAACCTCGTAAGTCACAGGCCCCTTGGCAGCGCATGCAGGGTTGAGACAACGCTTTCCGTACACACTCATTCCACGAGTTCGATGCCCACAGGTGGCGTCCTCACATATTGTCCAGCCTGCGTAGTACTGGTTGATCTGTTGTCGGAGCTGTGTTTCCAGCTGGGCTTGAATGCTCCCAACTGCATATGGCGTGGAGCACCCAGGGCACATGACACCTGCCGAAGTGATGACCGGCATCTATATCATCACTAAGGTGAGTGGGGCTAAAAATATGGCTGCTTGGATACGTACTTCTGCTGACCCTACAGGCGAGAACACAGCAGATCCTTCACATTTTCGACACCTCACGATGAACTGAGCAGCGTCTCGGAATCGCTCTTTATCCGGGATTTGAGAGTCGAGGGTACGATAGGGGTCTTCATCTATGCTAGCAACGCTAACCTGGAAGCGAGCAGGATCCAAACCTGAAAGGACGATTAAAAATGGTCCAACAGTGTGCGTTGATCAACTCACCCAAACACTCGGCAAGCCGAGCGCGGTCTGTGCCTTCTATGGGGTCGCACAGGCGCTCGACGGGGGGAAGAATCTGTTGAGCAATATAATACTCAAAATCTATAATGACCGATGTTAGCTCGTTCGGGAGGCAGACATTGTTGCCTTTACCAATTTTCAACTCGCTATCGGCCTTCCTGAGCTCATCGGGGTGATACGCTCGGTCCGCTTGCCCAGTTTTCACAGAGCTGCCATCTCCCCCTAAGCAAAATATGTAGGGAATAACGTCCCCAATTCGTGCATGACCACCACGTTCTTTCATTCGCCTGGAAACATGTACGTGCGGGAGAGCGTTGTCCTTGGGGTAATCTTCTGGAGCTTTACCCAATCGCTATAAAAAAACTTGAGGCATCGCTCAAATAATGAAGGCAAAAACGCACCTTAAAAACGATGAAGTCTTCCATCTCAACCTTGCCACCACGGATATTTTCACCCATCAACTTCAAGTACTCATGTATGCGCTCAACCACAGTTTCAGCATCATCGCCAGAAAGTATTTGGTCAAGAATGTAACTATGATTCATCAGCCCAGGACTGGGGACCAAGCACTAAATGCACTTACCCTGAGATATTCTTCGACAGCATGCAGTATTCTCGGCGCTTCATATCCAACCCCTTGATTTCCACCGAGGACGCATTCATTTCTTCTACTTTTACCGCCGCATATTTCTTCTTCTGAAGGAGCAACATACGCCGGAAGATACCATCCAGATCAATTTCCAGCAAGCGGTATCTGTCGTTGACCGCTTTCTTTAGTTCATTTGCGATCTTCAAAGCATCCGGCAAGTCCGTTACGTTCGAATTAACGAAAATAGAATCTGTGTCACCATAAATGACGTCTAGAGCCAAGCCTTCTGCAAGCTCGCGAGTATGTGTAAGAATTTCACGACCTTTGAAGGTGGTGAGTGCAGCGAGTGGGCGCGCGTAGAACCGAGAATGCTCGAAACCGAGACAGCCGTACATGGAGTTGGCAGTGAGCTTCAGTGCCTTTTGCTTGATATCCCACTATGCAAATATGTAAATATATGCGAAGCCAATAAGATTGTGTTGCATTTACCTGGATAAGTTGTGATTGCGTGGCATTCTTGTCCTTCATCAGACTCTTGACTTGCCTGCGACGGTTGACGAGGGTGGCAATAAGCCGTGGTAAGACGCCCTGAGGGACATCGCCCGACGGAATGGCAGGTATCTTGTCTTCGGCACTCTATACACCCATTAGACACGAGTATCAGCCTAAACTTAGATGATACGCACCTCATCGTCGGTCTTGTCGATAGTAGTAAAATCGATATTGTACTCCTGAATGATACTTGGGTACAGACTGTTAAAGTCCATGACCAAAATATACTTGTCCCACAGTCCACGCTTCGGTTCAAAGACGAGACCACCCTTATACTTGTCTCGTTTAGCCTTTGTAGTCGTCGGGGCAGCGCCGCCCTCCGCATCTTCTGCAGCTTCGACCTTTGCCGCTGCGGCACCACTCTTTTTTGCCCACGTCTTGTCAGGAGGGATGTATTTGAGACGGTGGAACTCGTGAAGCAAAATGTATTCGTTGCGTTCTGCGCGGCCACCGTTCAGAGTCTTATTCCTGAAGCAAAATAAATAAACATGTTGTGGCCAGGTATACCTACTTACCAAGAGTTCCCTGCCAAATTTGTAAGCTGTCTAGTTAATGGCAACATTTGAATCTTGTGTGCCAAGGCCATTTGCAAGAACGCGTCCAATTCGCAGTGCTGAATAAAATGCAACAATCGGTCCGGAGAGCTAACAGTGGCATCAAAGAACGAGGCCGTGTCGTCCGGATCGATATCTTCACGTGTAATTTTGAGCTGTGACTGGCACATTTCTGTTAGAGACCAGCTAGTGGACTGGATCATGCTCTAGAACAACCAATGAATCAGATCGTTAGGCTAGAATAAAAAGGCATAAATCGAACCTTTGCGCCATCGCTTGCCAGATCGCACAACAACCTGCCTTGCATAAACCGAATGTTCGTTCCCTGCTTCCCAATATTCATCCACCTGCTTCGGCGGAAACGCCCCAACCGAGACCAGTGTTCAACTTTGTGTTCTCGCATGCGCTGCAACAGTACATCAAGCGTAAATCCCAAAAATTCGTGCCCGACGATAACGTCCGGGTCATATTTTTGCAGCGTGGCTAGTACAAGATTAGTGAATTTTAGAACCTGAGGATATCAAGTACACACCCAAGAGATTATTGAGCAACATTTTTTCGTTGACCATTGGCTTGACTGGGGCCTTTTCAGTCCGGGCTTTGGCCTCGAACCCTGCAGGGAGCTTGCCCAATGGTCTCACGATAGTGTGCACTACGCTAGGTTGTTTCTCGGGAGGTGTCGAATCCTCGATGTTTGCTATATCGGCACCTCTTAGTCCAGCGCATACATCGAGAGTGAAAATGCTCACCATTCTCCCAGATTCGCAGCGAGATACCAACAATTTCTCGCTTGTTCTCCTTATGATTGACTACGGTTCGGGAGGAAAGACTGAGGATTGTTAACGCTGGTGTTGGTACAGTCACGTCTTCAGAGAGCGGGTTCACATTTTTAGGGTCGCGGACGAGAACTTCAAGTTTGCACCAAGAGAACTGTGGATTGTATTAATAGTGGCAAGGATAGAATACAATGCCTACTCACGCCCTTGTTGCTCAACTCGCACTCTTTGATCTCCAGCCAACACGGTCCCATAATCTTTCGCTTCAACACAAACAATTCAAACGCAGATGTGTTGGTGCCCAGCACGCGACTAAAAGTCGCCCCAGACAAGTCTATCGGAAGCATAGGCTCTACGCGCATAATGAGAAGCAGCATACAGATAATAACAGGACGTACCATCAAAGCCATATACGACCTTCATCCATTGCGATTCCCCCTCTGGGATCCCAACCTCCCCAAATGCATACTTGCGGTTAACAGGCTTGAAAGCCCACCTCTTAATCCCATGTTTTTGCCTAATCGAATCAAGCTCCTCGTAGATCTCCTCTTCAGTAGGAACCGAATCCGTCTCATGTCCAAATTCTGATAACCCTTGAGCTAGATTTTAATACAGGGAAATTGTTATACGCACCCATTCGGTACTTTCTCGGAAGCACAAACAAGTTTCTCTCGATCCCTTCAATAGCCACGCAACAGCTCGCCCATTTTGTGACCTTGTCTGTGCTGTTTGCCTTGTCCACGACCTTTCCCACAAGATACAATCTCGACTCGAGCTCCAAATAGTCAAGCCAAAATATCCGCAACGAGCCGTCCTTCTCAAGCGCCTTGACGTCGTTGGTCCCCGCAGCCACAGGCTTGTCCGATCCAAGCGTCTCGGGCTCTTTGACTGCCGAGGCGTTGAGAGACGCGTGGAGTGATAGCCACGAGGGTGGTTTGAGTTCGACGGGATCGGGATCAGGCTCGGGCTTGGGTTCCAGTTTGAGTGCACGTCCATTGGGAAGCACGCTCGCGGGATTAACGAGCTTGGCTTTTCCCTTGCCTTTAACGTCTTCTTCCACATCTACATCCATCCCGGCCGCCTCTTCCCAAAACCCAGTATCCCCATCGTCGTATTCGTCGTCGTCGTCGTTGACTGCGAGTCCACTCAGTTGGCGCACGGGCGACGACGAAGGCTCGCGTTTGGGCTTTTTGGTTGGACTAGCAGTGATGTTCCATTCGTGGTCGGATATATCGTTTGCGTCTGATAAGAAGTTTCCGAACCCGGCGTCGCTCGGAGGATCCGAGGAGGGCACGTCCGACCTAAACACGTCCAAGCCGGCCATACCTCGTGTCGGAGACGGTTTCCGTTTAAGCGTACTACCTCGCACTACGGTCGGAGGTTTAAACGGCCTCGAGGCAGCCGCAAACGACGGTGCGAGTTTACGTTTGGCCGGGCCTGACTTGTGGGATGGTGCCGCGTCGAGTTGGCCCAACAACGAACTCATAAAGTCTTGTTCCTTTTCAGTCGATACCGCAGGTCTGTAATCCGCAATAGAGAATTCTTGTTGTTGTTTCGCGGCATAGGCTTGGTCTTTGGCGCGTTGAGCTTCTAGCGCTACCTTGGTTTTCTTTCGAGCGGCTAAAGATGTAAAAAGGTTGGTTTGAGAATTGGGTGGGTGAATAAGAGACGTGCCTTTTCGTTTTCTGCGCTCTTCGTCGTCTTCTTCAGCGCCGCTCTCAAACTCGCCGGTTTCTTCAAACACGTCCATCCCATTGTCGATATACCCGCTTCCATCGTCGTCTTCGATAAAGTCGTCCCGGGCTAGACGCTGCTTAACAAGTGTCTTGTAGTCTTCTTCAGAGACTTCGTCGTACAGTGCATCGTCCTCGGCCGGCTAGCAGACACACACAATCCATAAATCACACATTATATCATATAAATGACGAGCCAACACACCTTCCATTGCTTCGCTCGGCCGCCCCCTTCTCGCGCCGCTCGCAATTCAGCGAATTTGTCTTTGGCCGGTTTGGCTACGCGTCGACTCATGGTGGGGGTTGCGCACGTATAGATATGGGTTGGTCCACTGGTGGGGACGCGAACGCGACTTGGATCATCTCGAATCACGTGAGTAAATTTAGAAGCACTAAGCGCTCGCTCGCCGCCGATCACATAAATTATCTCGCACAGATCGCCAAACCAATCGCAAGCGTAAATTCATTCCGAGTTGCACACCATGGTTAGTATGTATGTATATGCCTACAATCTCGGGTGCGCTGACTGTTGTTCCAGTTTCGGCAATTTATTAGTTCCCAGACTCGGTTGTTGGTTCCTATCCGTGCGTCGACGCACAACTTTTATCCGCGATTCCCGCTGCAAGCTAGTTTTTCACTGCAACAACGCCTTGTACCCCGCCCAACTGCCCATCTTCCCAGTTTTTCAACTTGTGCTCCGACAAACGAGTCGGGAGGACTGCCGCCACCATCAGGAGAGAAATTAACACTTGAGAATCCTGAAGAGCCGAGGCTGTCATTGACGTTTACGTGCACCGTGGAAGGATGTGGACACCGTTCATCGCATACGTTTACAAAGAGAGCGTACACGAGGGGAATTGTGATAGTCCAATGTCCTGGATGCAAGAATAGGTGAGTGAGGGAAGAAAGCTGAATTTACGATTAATGAGGATGCAGGCATTTGATCGCCGATCACCTGGACTGGTTCAAGGAGACGGCTGGGACCAGCAAGGAGGGACGACAAAATAGGACGATCGAAGATATTATGCGTGAAAAGGGGGAGAAGGTGCAGCGGGGGCAGATCAAGGAGGGCGGGGTTCTGGAGTATTGGGACAATTGAGTTGTGCACTACTTGTAGTATATCTAATGCGTATTTACAGCGACCATGTTCACTAGGGCGTTTTCGGGTTCGACGGGATTGGTGGGATGATTTCGCTCTTCTCGAGGAGATCTTCAAGTTCGCCGGATTGGTGCACTGGGGAGATGAGAGAGACCAAGGATATATTAGGGATGGCTCACTATTCATGACAATATCACATCCCCCAACGAATTCGCCCTTTACATATAATTGGGGGATAGTTGGCCAGTCGCTGCAATGAATATTAGTATACAGACACGCATATTAGCGCACACTCACGAATACTCCTTTATGGAAGTCCTGAGCTCTGGGTCCTCTAGGACATTATAGGTCTGCATCTTCTCCTCTGGGACCTCGTGCAGGTTGAGGATTTGGATGACAGCTCGAGAGAAACCACACTGGGGAGTTTCAGGGGTCCCTTTCATAAAGAGAACAAGGGGTTTAGCTTTGACTGCCTGGAGAAAGGGTGAGTCAGGGAAGACAGACGCATAGAACGCACATTGTCAATTGCCTGACGTGCTTGGTCCGAAATCAGGCGAATGGGTATTCTCAAGGGAGGAGGGATTCTAAACGCGGTGCGTGTGGCCTGTCAAGAGTTAGTACGGATAGCAAGGACAGTGCTGCTGCTGACCAGACGCAAGCCAGTGCGGAACATGGTGAGGTCGCTGTGGGCACGTGACCAGAGCGCCGAGACCGCGGACGACACGAGGAAAACACATGGCAATTTGGAGGCACGCCTCCAAGGTTGACTGCTGACTCTATTCGCCCCGTTTTACTCTACGAGATTTACGCTATTATTTCCTAGAACGACTGCCTGATAGATTAGAGATTGAGGGAGATGTTTTTCTCATTTACATTCAGCATTCCGACGCCGTTTGCGAACCCATTTGAAGGCCCCGACCCCGGGCAGCAGGACTACGGAACATCACCACAGCCGAAGCGCGAGGAGCGGCGGAGCGAATCGCATCTGTCGCGCAAACGGGGCCGATGGTCGCCTGAAGCCAAGGCACGGGCGTCGTCGTCGGTTGACGTAACCAACACTGCATCTGCGTACATCGATTCGCCTGCCAAGTATGTCGATTTCAGCGAGGAGCGTGAGACCGAGTCTGGTGAGTCTCTTATCGTTTGCACGTGATCTGATAATGAACTATGAATCGCACCTCGGTTCCTGTGTTCCCCCACCACGCGGCATGATAGAGCTCCGTGCCCCTAAGCGGAGACGCATAGTAGAGCTGACGGACAGCATTATATCGACAGCATTCAGTGCTGCCGTCATTGGCACGGCGGTGGGGCTGACTGCCTACCGACTGTGAGTGGGGTGTTTTTTTCGCGCTCATTTCGCTCATTTTTTAGGTGGAGGGACCGTGGCAAGGACGATCTGCCTCCCAACCCCGAGCCCTCTCTCGACAGCCTGCCACCGCCCCCGCCATACACTGAGCGCCCCGAAGTGTCGCTGGGCGGTCCCGCGTATCTTCCGATTGGCGCCGGCAAGAAGCCTGAGACTCCCATTCCCCGCCGTGTCGCCCCCCGGCCCAACACGGGAAAGCGCCAGCATGCCCAAGGGACCCGCAGACGACGGCCCGTCTCGACTGTCTTTGTCCGCAACCAGAGCCCTGCCGCGTCCCTCCGTCCCAGCACCAGCACGGCCCACAATGCCCACAATGCTAGTGCACATAATACTGCATGCAACTCGGCCCGCACCACACCTGCTCCCGAGTCCAATCAGCCTGCGCCCGGCCCTGCTTCTGGAGACGAGCTCGACGACGCCGATATGCAGATCTCGGGCCAAATGGACTGGATGTCGTCCCAGCTCCAGGCACTCATCAACGAGGGCAAGCGCGCTCTCGGCACAGAGGTCGTTGTCGGCGGCGAGGACGAGGTCGACGACGGAACCGGCGGATGGGACGATGACGAACCCGATTCTACCCCTTCCCGTGCCCCGAGCCGAACCACCCGTTCTGCCGCTTTGGGTCGCTCGACCTCGCGTGCGTCCCGCGCTCGTCCCACCCATGCGCGGACCAGTTCGGCCTCTGCTTCCTCTTCGGTCAAAAAGTACGAAGACGACGAGCACGGCCTCGAGGTCTTGTACACCAGCCCACTCCGTCCCGATTCTGTGAGCAAGCCCGCCATCAACAACGATGGCACAAGTGAAGAATTGCGCATTGCCATGGAACGCGTCCGCAAGGCATACGGCCTGCGGTAACCGCCCCACCAATCAGACAATTAATTGTATCCATGGATTTTCTCTCGGAACTTGCTCGTCTGGTATGAGTCCCCATTCACCATCGGTCCCCTGTATCATCCACTCTCAATCTTTGCTGTTCACCACATTCCCATAATGCACCCATGGTCTGTTTTATATATGTTATATCCTCGCAACTTTCATATCATGTCTCTCCACGTCCCCTTTTCACGAGCTTGTCGAAATATAATGCAATAAAGCCTCGTGTAGGCGTTTGGAACCTTGTCCGCTTCTAGGCTAGCACGTGTTACCCCTATTCCGGCGTTACGATCCGCCTGACTCGCATTCACCCATGTGACCGTGGCGGAACGAACTGAACAGGCATCCCACCCCTGCACGCCCAACCCTGCACAAACCACATGTTGGCACAAACCCAAACTCGACCGATTCCGTACACACCTCGTTCAATCACAACTCCCATCTTTCGGCCCGTCTTTCCACCGTTCATCCAGCCGTTCAACCGTACATGAAAACCGCTCCTTTCCCAGCTTTGTGTTCACCTCGTTGTGGCGCTCACATAACCACCGCACAAGACTCTCCCGACTCGATACAGCGCCTTCGGGCGGGTTTCGACGCATGTCTCGTCCAAAGTCGGATGCGCAGTGCGAACACGGGTAGAGCGTTGGCAGCGACTGAAGCAGCGCCAACATACTTGATTTATGCTGCGCACTCGGAGACGTGGGATAATACGCCGCCGTAGTGTGTAAAAACGTCCACGCCGCCCGACCAAGAGCTTCCACATCAGCAGGACAATGCTCCCGTGTCGTCGCAACCAATGGCGATGAGCTCCGAGTCGAGGACGCGCGTTGAGATTTGGACCATGCTTTGAATGAGCTGCAGACTTTGCACGGTTTGCCGTCGGGTCCTAGTACGACTCGTGGTGGGGGCTTTTCGCTTGTGGAATCTGGAGTTGGAGTTGGGGTGTTGTCTGCCATTGTGCGAACGCTTGGTGTTGGTACCGCTCGAGTATGGTGATTGTGAATGTGGTGTACGCGTCCTCGTTCGGGGCCTTACTAATGCGGCACGCATGTATTTGGAATTAGCGCGCAACAGTGTCACAATGACAATATTTTACTCTAACATTGTCGAGGATCGCAGGTCGAGTTGGCACACGTGCGGCGGGTTCGAGGACGAACGTTTTTCGAGTTTATTTGTAGCTGCCACATCGGAATTGTATTTTTAATATTTGGCTGCACAGTTTACGCATGTACGTAGTAGTTTGTAACGAGTCGCGCTCTTGAAACTGTTCTCAGATGGATATTTCCCCCCCGAGTATAGCCGGTAAGTTGGTGGATTGATGTATGCAGCAGTATAAGATGAGTTTGGCGTGTTCGGATCTGGTCGCGATCGGGAACTAGTTGATGTAATTTCATAGGTGTCCCAGCCATCTACAAACTTGCAGCCCACTATATTTATGGCAGAGGAGCAAGCTTAGGATCGCAAGCCCCATCAGGTGCTGTAAACACTCTCCTGCTATGGCTAGCGGCTTAGACTTTATCACAAAATGCTGCGGCGCTAGGTGCTACTTCCCCTGAATATGCTTCGAGGTTCCGTCGATCCATTAAATAATACTAGGTACATTTATTCATTTATCTGGCTTAATAGGGCATTTGGAGGCTAGTTTGACTTTGATACTAGTTGTAAACAAGACAGCGGCCCATATCTAAATTACCCTAGCTTAGTAGTCTCCAACATTGCATTCTGGTATAAAGCTGATCAACTTGGTATATGCAATTGGGTAAAACTAGCTCTAATTTATTCGGTTGGGTGTTGATCTCGTGATTCGAGGTACCGCTTGAATTTCTTCATAAAAGCAGCAGCTTGCTTACTTGTGATAAATCGCCGTGCGACCATGGACTAGAGGCAGTATCATGAGTATTAGGGAGTGGCTTTGGTTATGTATGCGCGTACGAGTAGGAAACCCTGGAGGTGCTCTTGTCCAACGTGGTCGGCAATAATTCCTACATAGATCGATTCAAGGAACCTATTGATGCACTCGGACGGATTTCGGATGAATTTGTTCCTAGATTGATGCTAAGAAGATATTCTCGTTGTATGTGCACCTCCGTACCTATTAGTCACCATCCAACGGGCCCAGAGCGCAGCCAACAATCTCCCCCTCTCGGACCCGGCTTTGATACCAGCTCGTGATCCGTATGTGGCCTCCTTGACAAATAACTCTTCCTCACATGCGACTACTTGTTCAGCCAAAACCCCAAAGGTTTTCACAGGTAATTCGCGCAGGACATCGTATATCCGCCCATAGTTGTTGATTCGGCTCGAGTATCCATGAAGGAATCCTGTACGGTTGGCTACGGGTCTCAGAGGCGAACCGAGTGATGGTTCCGGGGTGCGACTCTCGAGTCTGGTGATGGGCTCGTAAGCTTGTAGAACTGGGATTGTGAAACTTTCGTCTTCTTCCTTGACGGATTCAGTCTCTGCGGCGGTTAAATCAAGATTCGACACCCTGGGCTCTTCGTCGTGCCCAGGCTCCGGTATATCTGGTGTGAGTGCTGGTGCCAACGGAGGAGTCGCACTGATGTGCAACGACATGTCCAGATTTGGCGGAGAGGGTCGATGGTCATGTTGAGCGGCGAGGAGCGCGCCGATCCGCGTCGACGGGGCCACATGCTCGGGTATTTCGATTTCGTCATCGCTTACTAGTTCTACACTGACGGGGGGTAAGACCACCTTAATCTCAACGCTTCGCTTGTTAGTATGTGGATCTCGTTGCTGTAACGCATATAATCAGGTTTGGGTACACAAAATCCGCAAATTTTGCCTGGGGCTTACTTCCTTGCCAATGGTTACTTCTGCTTGTGGGTGGGCTCGTTCAATATGGACTCGGAGTATATGTAGGCTGGGAAAAGGAGCGCATATACTACATAAAGCGCACATCCATGGTTGCATCGTTTGCACAAACACGCAACCTTCACCTTGAACAGACAGCCAATAAATCATTTGGGTATCTGGTGGAGGGGGACGTGGACGTAGAGGTGGGAGCTTGGATACTCGGGCGTATGGTAAGCGAGCAGCGCTGTCTACACCCCATTCAATTTGTGTGTGGAGAAAGGCCTGATGTTGATGTTCAGTTGGGGCGCTTGTATTTTGAAAGCTAACTGGATCAATGGTAGAGCGGAGCCAAGTAAGCTGGGTGCGCTGTGTTGATGCTGCGTATCCAGAGAGGCTAGCATTGGGGCCTACAAGTTCAATTCGAGTGTACAGACGGCTGGCCGCCGAAGCTCCCCAAGTCACGGCACTCCCAGATTTGTCGGTAAAGTCGTAGAGGAACAAGTCAACGTAGGCAATACCACCAGGGAGAGACAAGGCACGGAGAGATACAGTATAGGCATCATCTCCAGTCGTTTTCACAAAGAAAGGTACTAGAGTATTTGGTCGAACAACTTTCATATCGCAAGCTTCCAAGGGAGGTATGCGATGTAGTGAAGGAAAGAAATTAGATGTTGAAGGCGGAATGTTGATAATTGATTCGCCCAAGTCAAAGACGAGTGGATCGCCAGAAGGATTATTCTATTAGTTGTTAGATATTTTACATATGGGTTTGCAAGGCTGCTAGCTGCTAGATCAAAACTTACAATATATAACGCGGCTGCAAGTTTAGTATAATCTGGGACACCCATCCTAGCAAGGTCCATAAGCTCGAACGACTTTAATTTGATACAAAAAGTGCGGGGAAGCGACCTGTAATTGTCTCTGTGAATAGCTTTGAATTAATTACTAGGACTTACGCTTGGGAAATATCTGCCAGTGTATCGCGGGATCTCTGGCGTACAACCTGGGCCATGTAGTCTTCTAGCCGCTCCTGGGATAACCTGAGATGCTCCTTATGGGCCGTGATTACATCTCAGCTTGGTGGTCAGCTTTCAGCAAAGTAGAGTTATAGCTCATAATTTACCTCCTTTCTGGATTCCTGCCTTGTCCCACGCCCAAACTTTGCCTGCCCAGCCATCACGGAGATTACGGGCCAGAAACAATGGGGTAGACCGAAGACTATACCGAGCTAATGGGGGGTCAAGCCGAAATATCCCTTGAGCGATGGTGTCCAAAGCTAAACGAGAATTTTGATTATCTGGTGGTGGAGGAGTTGGGGTAGCGCTTGGCAGTTGAGTTTCTTGGAATGCAGTTTTGCGTGCACGTCGGAATAAGCTTGATCAAAGACTAGAATAAGTTGATGCGCAGTTCAACCGTACTGCAAAAGCCTCTTACAATGGTGCCGGTTTTCTGAGCGACAGTTCCGGTGTTTGAGTCGAGGGTTCAGACCAGTTCCTGGTATCTGGCGACAGTGGCCTAGCAGGGCGAGGCTTTGGAGCCGGTGGCGGTGGCGGTACTCGAATTCTGGAAGTTCGCCTGGTGCTGGGTTAATAGCTGAAATACTTGCGAAGCAGGAGGCCCAAGGCTTACCGACGGGGTGATAGGGAGCGACGACGTTTTTGCTCATTTGTTTTCCTGCCCTTTCTCGACTTTTTCTTCCGCTTTAGTTTCCCAAGTGCGAGCGACGTTTTCCTGGGTAGTCGCATAATCCGAGCATCATAGTCTTTGAGTGGGGGAGCTGAGGCTCTCTGTGTAAGAATCGGGGCCACGAGCTGTTGTTTCGGATACTTTCCGCGCACGGTCGATTCAGAAATTAGGAATTGATCGTCATTTGTGAATGTTCCAATATTGGGACCTTCGGTACCTTCTTCAAAGAGCGGTCGCGAGATGCTTTGTATTTGTATTGCCCTAGAGTGTGATTGTTGATTCGGAGCTAGGGATGGTCGTGCTGAAGACCCAGGGACCCCACTTGCCGATACGGTTGCTCCACTACGCTGAAGAGTTGGAAACTTGTTTTGAATCAGCTCTTGATTCATGATGGTGGCAAGAGGGACCCTGGGTCGACGACAGCAGATCACGTGAAGGCTAAAACGGTAATTAGAGCCTTGCTCCTGGGCTCCTGATAGCTTCATCCAGCATGTCGATATCTTCTCCTTCATACGGTCATGCGGCGTTTGTACTTTTGGCCGAGTTCGACATTGACCAAGGGTCTGTGCTAACACATCAGTATCCCTATCCCATGGGGATCGACGAGCAGTAAGGGGGTGACCTCGCAACTGGCATAGTAACCTGACATCGTTTGTAGGTTTATTGCAGAAATGATGATCCCCGATGGAGTACACGATCAAAAATCCGACTGGACAATTTTCTTCCTTAACCAGGTGCCCGCGAACACAGTTACCGCTTCGCTCATTGAGGATCCGCCAGCAGTTCCAGAGGAAAAACAACAATTACTCTACGTTTTGAATCTAGTTCGTACGGTCAAGAATCCTAACGCTCGACGGTAAGCATTCGATGATTGTTGCTCCGGTTTCAGCAAGTAATCTCAATCAGGTCCCTAGTGGTGCTAATGTAAAGGCGTTGGCACTTTGCACCCCCCATCCATACTTGCACATTTTCAAGCCCATATTGACAATGGCTTTGGATGACTACTTTATTCAACCGGATGTGCAGTGCCTCGCTCGGCTTTTTGACGCGGTGAACGCCATGGATGTTTCTCGGGCGCCAGCCTTATCTCGGGATGAAATGCTCATTATGCGGGCCACAGAGCGAAAAGACGTTTTCGCAGAGAAGTTTTATGGTACTGAACTACACGCTGATGTAGTCCCCAAAGATTCTCGTGTAACCGGTTCCAACGATTCCACTTCGGCAGCAACTTCGGTAGATGCATTCGACACCGATGTTATAACTGGGGTTCGGAGTCGCAAGTCCAGTTTCACTTCCGACTCTACCCATTCCCATTCGCCCCCAACTAGCTTAGCAGTCAAGAATGATGGGTCAAACGAGGATATTTCTACAAAGCCAGGTGGCGAGCCTGGGGCTCGCACTTCCTTGGACCGGATGTCTATAGCTTCTAGTCTTCACCTTGGCAATCGGGCGGAGTCAAGTTCAGTTGGTCACGGTTCCACGACCCCTGTAACGAGGAGGATAATCAACAGCAGGAACACTCACTTCTATACGTCCTTCGTTCGGTATACGCGGTTGAAAGAGTCGGGCGGTGGGCACCTTGACTTGCCCGTCAATTGTCCTCTCTCAACATTTCCAGAAGAAGTCGGTGATGTGAGTCATGTTGCCCCTTTTCCGACACATTTCTAATCGTCAACACAGTTCTCTCTGATTAAACTGATCAACACTTTCCCCTATTCTAATCCGGTTGTCGGACCCATCACACCCCACCTGCACCCTCAAGGCGCGCAAACACACCCTTTAGTTGTGTTATTCAACGCCCTCGTTACCCAGCAACGCATTATGTTCCTGGGTCAACGATGCGCGGCTGGAGATGTTGCCAACTTTGTGCTTGCAGCATGTGCTTTCGGAGCTGGCTGTTCTATCTTACGAGGCTTCACCGAAAGGGCATTTCCGTTTGTCGGATTGTTTCATACTCGAGTCCTTGAAAGACTGTAAGTGCACTGCGAAATCAGGCTTGGCTGTAAATAATTTCCACTTTTAGGCCATATTTCATTGCGGGAGCTTCGAACCCTGTCTTCGAGACTGTTCCCATTTGGGACGTGCTTTGCAATATCAATACCGGCCGGATTATTGTACACAAGGACATACGTATTCCTCCTCCTCCTCCTCCACTGCCTGCCCATATATCACCCGTGGAAAGATTTGGACAAAGTATCGGGGCCGGCATTCCTAGTACAGCTGGTATCAGCGGCACTGGTTCATTTCCCGCACCCCCGGCTACTCTGGCTCCAAAGTCAGGAGTTTTGAGAGCCGAAGATGAAGACTCACGCGTGGTGGGCGAGTCTAGGAGAGCTGATGGGAGTGACAGTAGCGATAGTGCACTGATGGAAGACGTTCGTTATATCTACTTAGACGCCTTCTCCGTTTTGATTTTGACGTGACAGATCTGCGCCGTTATTCAAAACCACGCGGGCGAGTTGCTAGTACGGGCACGCGTCACAGATTACGTCCAGCGGTTTGTCCGCCTCACCGCTCGCTGGGAAGGTGAAGTGTTAGGTTCAACTACGATCGACCACCCAAATAGGCCATTTAGCGATGGGAAACTCGGTAGTGGCGCAACCTTTGCAGACGAGGCTCTTGTTTCACGCGAAATGCCATCGAATTCGTGGAGGATTTCTTCCTGGCGTAAGACATCTTACTATGAATCGTATGCTAAAGTGCATTGCTCCAGCTATCCGGTTAGGCACATATTAACATTCTTACAAGGATTTCGTCACACATCTAGAGAACCGCCATATTAAGGATATTGATGTTAATCATCTGGTATCGCGCCTCAGAAATGGGCGGAACATGTCCGAAAACGAGGCTGAGGTCATCATGCGAGCATTATGCGAGTTCGTGCAGACGTACGATCAAGTAGTAGAGGTAAGGTTTCTGAGCGCATATCGTACTGTATTAACGTTTAATCCTAGCTCCTCGCACTTGTTCCGCCACACCATGGAGGAGTAACACCGCTATGCTTTGGCTTATTTCATCCGTCGGAAACTATTCGTGACTTGACTGTGGACTTCGTCACAACGCTAAGGTCGTATCAAGTAAGCAAACTCATAAATAATTACACCAGTAGTTGTTCATCTATTGCCTTGTCCCTCTAGATTGGACTCCAGTTTCTCGCAGGTTTGAACTATTTCCATAGGTTCGGTTATGTGAGACTCGCCCAACAGCGCGAACTCGGTTCTTCCAAACTCGCCAATGGATCTGGTGAAGCTGGTGATCTTACTCGGTCCAATTCCGTGCGTGTTGAATAGGTATCTCCGTCTTCTGGTGTCTGGTGTTTTTATGTCATTTAACTGTGTCTGAATGATGGCTACGTAATAGAACATTCGCATCCTGAGCTTACGCTTGCCATTGAAGAGTCAAGTTGGGTTGATGCGATGACTAATTAGGCTTATTGCAATAATCGACGCAGGCCGATGCTAAAATCAAGGCTATAAAATACTGGCGTTGATGCTCGAACTGAGCCTCAGTTCTCGAATGCCACCTCCTCAATATATGACTTGCTTTCATCCTATCTCAACAACTGGGTGACCGAGATAATTCCTTGGTGCTCATAAAGTAAAGGCGATGACAGCAACATCCATAGCTCGGTGTCGGGAGTAATCCGGCCCGGTGATCATGCCGATAAGTCAAGTGCTCACCAGCTGCAACGACAGGTTTCCGTCAAAAATTATCGTTGTTCACCGCCGTTTTAGACCCGAGTTATAAATCTCATTGAAGGCCTGGTCAAAAGTCCCACGATGACGAGCGGCATTCTATATCCTGAGGCGATGGATGTGGGCGATCTCTTGATTGATGAGTTGAGCTTGCCATTGCGTGAGCTAAGCCTCGAAATTCACGGTAGGTGGAGCTTTCAAACCTCAAGCATCCCTAACCTTCTACACTTCGGTTCCAATCCACAGAAAATCCAGGGTTAGGATGGGATGTTGGGTAGGCTCGAATCACTAATGATAAATTTACTATTGACCGTTTTGTATGAGTCCAGGCATGCCCACGATGCATTAACTCAGTTCCTAGAGGAGCGTGGGTTCATAGTCACCCGTCACTACTTGGCAGACCAACTCCCGGGAAATACGGCCTGGAGAGGTGAATTTACGTTGCCTGCCAAAACTGGGGAGCCACTTCGGGTTGTAGGATTCAACTCTGAAATGGACGCGTTACCGGGAATAGGCCACGCTTGTGGCCACAATCTTATTGCCATTGCCGGCGTGGCCGCGGCACTTGGGCTCAGAGCTGCGATGAAGAAGCATGAGATACCGGGAAAGATAGTGATTCTAGGCACACCAGGTAGGATATCCCAAGATAACGTTACAAACCAGGTTCTAAGGAACACTATAGCTGAAGAAAAAGGAATGGGTAAGGAATGGTTGCTTAGAACTGGAGCATATAAAGAAATGGACATTTGCTTGATGTAAGTCCCGTGGACGATGGTTGAGTTTAACTGATAAACCTGACAAACCAAGGGCACATCCCGGCCCCGGGAATGACCGTGGTACTTCAACTCCCCGGTCGCTTGCCGCACAGTCGTTCATAGTAGAATACAAAGGCCAAACGCGAGTACAGTTATAGCACTCATAGCTTCCTGTACCTGATCAGCTGGGATACTAACGTAGTGCGCATGCCGGAGCTACCCCCTGGGAGGGTAGAAATGCATTGGATGCTGCGTTTGTCGCATACTCTGCCCTCAGTGCCCTGCGTCAGCAAATGCATCCGTCGTTACGACTCCATGGGATAATTGAAGGGCAGGATTGGACACAAAACGGTAAGTAACTTTATACGCCCCCGTAAATGTGCATAGAATTAAACCCAACACTCAGTGATTCCTGGTAGCGCAAAAATGACATACGGCATTCGTGCTCCAACTTGGGAGGAAGCCGTTGCCCTTCGGGCTCGAGTCAATAAATGTTTCGAGTAAGCTCCTTGCACTGAACAACTAAGATTTTTGAACATGTCGGATAGGGCAGGAGCACTTGCAACATCATGTTCAATATCGATCAGTGAAGAAGATGCCATGAAGGACCTTAGGCAAAATACGGTACTTTCGGATGAATTTGCTTCGATTATTGAGAATAGACATAACTACTCATTTAAGCCAAACGACACAATTGGGGCATCTACAGACTTTGTAAGATACACCCTTGACAACTTATTCGTATAAACATATTCTAACGACCTCCCTCAGGGAAATGTTACCTTCGGTATGAATGGTTTCATTATTCTAACTGTAAGACTAAAGTCTTGAAGAACTGCCATCCTTGCACCCATGCTATGGTAGGTAATCACTACTTTTGTCGCGTCACCCGTACAAATAACTGTTGAAAAAGCGATCACACCTAACGGTAGTGGTGGTAATCATACCCGGGAGTTCACGGAGGCTGCTCGAACACAGGAAGCCCACGAAAGAACATTGGTTGTTTCCAAAGGATTGGCAACAGTTGGCCTGCGTGCATTGCTAGACGAGGCATTCTTGCAATCGGTGAGCATGTCTGTTCTCGGAATAACACAGGACTTACCATTTGGGCAAAACATAGGCGAAAGATGCTTTCAAGTGTCAATAACTATAGTATTCTCACAAATGTGATTTAGCTATCTAACTCTCGCTAGATTGGGCTTCAATATTCTGCGGGTTTGAATTTCCATTGGTCTAGGTATGCGAAACCGCCCAACAGAGCAAACTTGGTTCCTCCAAACTTGCTAATAGAACCAGTGAAGCTAACGAGCTTTGCCAATCGATCCCGCCTCTCACATGTGAGGTATATGCGTCTCCAGTGCTTGGTGTCTAAATATCACTTAATTACACATAAATAATGGTTTATGGTTGAATTACTACAAGAGCTAATATAGACCAGGGCTGAAATGCTGGTATCGACGAGTTAGCTAAACTCGGGTTCTTGAGTGCTACCTTCAGGTTGTCCGGATCCGATTTGCCTCTACCTTATCCCAACAAATGTGTGCAGTTGAGATGATGCTTCGGTGCTCGGGGCAACGACGATGATGATAATGTCCAGTGCCATGGTTTAGTCTTAGGACTCGGATGTGATCCGGATCGGCGGTATCGGTTGCATTGATGAGACAAGTGCTCATCAACTACAACGATAGGCCTCTGTCAAGCATTGCCTTTGCCCGCTGCCGTTTCGACCAGGAGTTCCGAATCTCACCAAATACTATCTGGTTAAAAGTCCCACAATGACGAGCAATATCCCATACCCCGAGGCGATGGATGCAGGTGACCTCTTGATCGATGAGTTGAGCTTACCACTGCGCGATCTGTGTCTCGAAATTCACGGTAGGTGAAGTTTTCAAACCTCAAGCATTCCTAACCTTCTACACTTCGGTTCCAATCGATAGAAAATCCAGAGTTAGGATGGGATGTTGGGTAAGCTCGAAACTAGTATCGATGATAAATTTACTATTGACTATCTTGTATGAGCCCAGGCACGCCCACAATGTATTAACTCAGTTCCTAGAAGATCACGAGTTCACGGTCACCCGCCACTACTTGGCAGACCGGCTCCCGGGAAATACGGCCTGGAGAGGTGAATTTACGTTGCCTGCCAAAACTGGGGAGCCACTTCGGGTTGTAGGATTCAACTCTGAAATGGACGCGTTACCGGGAATAGGCCACGCTTGTGGCCACAATCTTATTGCCATTGCCGGCGTGGCCGCGGCACTTGGGCTCAGAGCTGCGATGAAGAAGCATGAGATACCGGGAAAGATAGTGATTCTAGGCACACCAGGTAGGATATCCCAAGATAACGTTACAAACCAGGTTCTAAGGAACACTATAGCTGAAGAAAAAGGAATGGGTAAGGAATGGTTGCTTAGAACTGGAGCATATAAAGAAATGGACGTCTGCCTGATGTAAGTACCATTAGATAAACCTCCCACTCGAGATACTTCACAAAGCTAAACCAAGGGTGCACCCTGGTCCCGGAGATGATCGTGGTACTTCAATTCCTCGGTCACTTGCCTTGCAGTCGTTAACAGTAGAATATGGCGGTCAAACGTGAGTGTATTTTTAGCAATCATTCTATACCCAATCAATCTAGACTGTGCAGCGCACATGCCGGAGCTAGCCCTTGGGAGGGTAAAAATGCGTTGGATGCTGCGTTCGTTGCATATTCTGCACTCGGCGCTCTGCGCCAGCAAATGCATCCGTCGTTACGACTCCATGGGATCATCGAAGGGCAGGATTGGTCAACAAATGGTAAGCCATTATTCGTGTTAGCGTAAATGCACATAGAGTTAAACCCCGAGACTCAGTGATTCCTGGTAACGCAAAAATGACGTACGATATCCGCGCTCCTACTTGGGAGGAAGTTGTCACCCTCCGGGCTCGAGTTGACAAATGTTTTGAGTAAGTTTCTGGCGTTGACTCCGAAAAAGTAAAGGTTATTAAACATGTCGAATAGAGCAGGAGCTCTTGCGACATCATGTTCAGTATCAATCTCCGAAGGAGATTCTTTGAAGGACCTTAGGCAAAATAATGTGCTAGCAGATGAATTTGGTGTGATTATGAATCATAGACACAACTACTTGTTCAAGCCGAATGACCCATTAGGAGCTTCAACCGATTTCGTAAGACAAACATTTAACAACTTATTCGTATAAACATACTCTAATAACTACGATCAGGGGAACGTTACCTTTGGTATGGGTACCCCCAGAATTTTAGTCTATGTTGCGAGACTGATATTTTGAAGCGCTGCCGTCCTTGCATCCACGTTATGGTAGGTAATTGCTACTTTTGAACCATCATTCAGGTCATTAACTACTGAAAAAGCGATTCCCGTTAATGGCGGCGGTAGTAATCATACCTTAGAGTTCACAGAGGCTACCCGCACACAGGAAGCTCATGAACGAACGTTAGCCGTTTCTAAAGGGTTGGCAACGGTAGGCCTGCGTATTCTATTAGATAACGCGTTCTTGCAATCAGTAAGCATGTCCGCGCTGTCTTAGCATAATACAAGGCTAACCATCGGAGCAAAATGTAGGTGAAAGATGCTTTCAAAAGTTAATAACTACAGAATACAGAGGCAATTTGACTTTCCAGGACAACCAGTTATACATGTATACGTACAGGTAAAGAGAATTTATTTCATAGTTTAAGAGCTCTCCAACCCGAGTCCAAGGCGTCTTTTATAAGAAAATCGTACCATAAAGGGACAATTGGAACAGTAGCTAAATGCCACAGTGCGTGAGCATCTATGATTCGATGCCAAGGGGGGAAGTCAAATAATTCGAGAGTAGTGGCCAAGGTCGTCAACAAGACAAACACAGCTGCTCGTGAAGCAAATCTAGGGCGGTACTGTTTATCACGACCTGGAAACCGGCGGATAGGCCCCCAGGCATATAATAACCACAGTCCGTTATGTAGAAGACCGACAATCAAGTTGGCTGCCATATTATAGGCATAATCGAATCGAGGGAGGAGCGTCAAATAGCTGATGTGGCTTATGTAGAACAGCGCACACAAACCAGCCCAGAATTTATAGACTGAGTTAGGACGGGGGTTCGGGCCGAGAGGGTAGAGATGGAATAGCCGCACAACAGTAAAGAAGAGCGAGTAGAGAATGACCAGCCCAGCGGAGAAGTAGTCTAATTTTTCCGTGGTCGGTGTATCTGCCTCGAATATTTGGGTCAGTTGCTGTAACCCAAGACGGGAGAACGTACCACGAGTGTGAAATACCGAACTCCAAACCCAGGCATTCATTGCCAACATGGACCAGGCAAGATAAAAGGGTCTCATGTGAAAATATTCTGGTATATCCCTCAATACTCTCTGCATGCCAGCAGCGTGAGCGACTAGATTCATCAACGAGAAGACTACACTGGCGGGCTCTTGCATTCCAACATATCTCCAAAAGGGCCATTTACCATAGAATTGTTGAATTCGCGCGGTTGAATGAGGAGGCAACCCCTGTTGTTGTGCTCTGGCTTGTTCCACGATGGCGATGTCGGTCAACATATGCATACAGTGATATTTGCAGTCGTCCGTACAAGTCCATTGCGTCAATTTGAGTGCCAGAGAAAAGGCCGAAGTTGCATCAGGCCCTCTACACACACGAGTTACGCATCTTGAAAGGCACTCCTGAAATGCAGCGGATCGGTCGCCACTGGACGCACTTATGAGAATAGCAAAGGGCAATATGCCGTAAAATACGCGATACAATATCATGGCAGGGACAGTGTGGCCGTGGATGCAGCAGGAAAACACCAAGAGATGTCAGAAAGTCACGTGCACCTGGTGGCTTATTTGCTAGTTTATAATGTGTAAATTAAGGGTTTCGTACACTGCATATGGCGGTTATCCATAAGCCGCGTAACTTCTATGCCGTATTTAACTAGCTACACGAGTACAAACCGGCCTGCTCGAGGACCAGATGAAGGCTGGAAAGTAAGGGCGGATAACTTGGAGGCGTTGTGAGCAGCGCCTTGAGGACGTAAGTGAACAACACGTAAGTGGGCCGGTAAGGGCCGTAAATTTAATCGTGCCATGGCCATCATGCATATGGCATGTTGGCATTGGATCTTGACACCACCAACCACCCACTTCAAAGCTGTGGAGTATCTGACAACACATTTACCACTTATATTTGACTTTTTGGTGAAATGACCTCAAGCTTGAAGGAGCGACCAATGGACTTGATCTACCTCATATACTTTGCGGTAGGTCCAACGAGCCCAGCCTCGATACATCGCGCAATACCTAATGTCTTCCTAGATACATATCCCCCCTACGCTCCTCATGGATCTCCCAGCTCTTCTTCCTATGGGATCCTTGCCCCCCATCTTTCGGGTTCTTCCTAACTTTTACTTGGAGATGTCTGGGGACCCTCTTATTGCGGGTGCGATGGATTTGCATGGTACCCAAACTCAGTTTACGTGGTTCCGGTCATTCCTTGCCATGGAAGAGTGAGCATCTGGAGTATCGCGGTTACGGCGCGTCTAACCTATCTTAGGCTGTTTCAGTTGCCCATGTTCATCACGGGGATTTATCTGCTTAGGAAAAGTATGTGTCTCTCACGCCGAGCTGCTCTAGATTTGGAAATTTGACCCGCTGATGACACTAGATTCTCTATATGTACCCCTACAGTAGACTCCCTCCGAATGCTCGTTGATGGGCCTTATGAAATTGGCGGTTTCTGTCACTCTCCGCGAAGCGACAGGCGGGTTTTGCCTTGGTCAGCGGTGATGTCAGCAGATTTATCAGCAGATCCGCTTTTCGAGACGAGTGTCTTGGGCAATATGGTTTTGAATCTGAGCCTTGTGACGAGCATAGCGACGGACAGCCTGAGCACAGATGGTGGGATAACCAAAGTCCCGGCAAAGGCATTGAACAAGTTCGTCTGAGCTAAGGCTATCTTTGTATTGACGGTAGAACTGAACAACCTCGAGCGGTTGGGCAAAGGTGAGGCGCTGCTTGATTGCCGGCATGGCTGGAGGGAAAATTGGATGCATATATGAGCATAAACTACGCATATGTCTTAACTACCATACCTGTACAAATGTGACTCAAAAAATACGAAAAAAAAACAGGGAAATTTGGAACGAGAGTGCAGGTGAGTTTTGGTTCGTTCATGCGACTATAGGCTATATATATACATTGGATTTCTCTGGGCGGAGCTTATAAGTAATTACTATTGTCTGCTGGCACATGAGCACTGACACATGAGCAATTACTATTGTCCACTGGCATGTGTGCATGCATGTGGCTGTGTGACTCAGAAGCTAAATTGCTGAACTGGGAAATCCCGGGGAAGCTACTATAGAAACGGCGAACACCGAGCGGGCGAGCATCCGGAGGGAGTCTACTGTACTGCTGATTGTGTACGGCACCCACGTAACAACAACAATGGTTCCAGTACTGGCGACGGTATTAGCAACCCCTGAAACGGCTACGGGTATTGTTGATAAGGGTTCACCCTTTAGCTCCTTGAACCCCTCACAGTTTTCGAGTGAGTCAACGAGCGACGTCCGGCACCCTGTACTGATGATCTGTATCAAATATAGTGCTCATGTCGTCGTATGTTCCTTTCTTAATTGTGCCATTAACCATGGCTGTGGATGGGGCTAGGCGCATTCTACGTCTCATGAATCGTGTTCAAGCTATAGAAAAAGCTGCAAAGCGTTTATAGGTCGCAGGCTCCCATGTTGGTAGTTACTAGTACAAATTAATTACGTCATCGATCACTTGCCAAAAAGTCTGCCAAAGATGATTGCATAACGAATTCTTGACTCATCACTAGGACTCCAATCATGTCTGCAGAGTCTATTGCACGCGCATCCAAGAAGGCGTTCGAAGCATCTCAGCTTGTTGGACATGAAGATCGAGTCGCTGCGCTTCACGCAATTCGGGGGGCATTGCAAGACAATAAAGCGGCTATTATAGAAGCCAATAAACGGGACATGCAGGTAGCACCTCTCGCCAAATGACAGCAATACCTCGCTCAACATTTTTATGAAGGCTGCTCAAGCACTAGTTGATGCAGGGAATCTCGCGCCCTCGCTCGTGAAACGGCTCGACTTGGCTTCGAGCGATAAATGGGACTCTATGCTCCAAGGTGTCATCGATGTTGCTAATTTACCGGATCCCAACGGAATAGTTTCTTACGCCAGGAAGCTCGATGACGATTTAGAACTCTACCGTGTGTCTTGTCCGATTGGTGCACTCTTGGTAATATTCGAAGCGAGACCAGAGGTTGTCATAAATATCGCTGCATTGGCTATCAAATCTGGTGAGTCAACGCTAGTTTATTGCTGGGTTGCGAGGATCTAACTACTTGATCTAAGGCAACTCTGCAATTCTCAAAGGCGGAAAAGAATCAGCTCAAACAGCACAACAATTATCACTTACGATTCGTTCTGCCCTCGCAAAGAGCAATTTAGACGAGTATTACATTCAAACGGTTGAAACTCGCAGTGAAGTTTCTTCGCTTCTTGAGATGGACGAATATATCGACCTGGTCATTCCTCGAGGCAGCAATGCACTTGTGAAGTCTATACAACACAACACTCGTATACCTGTCATGGGTCACGCCGATGGTCTCTGTGCGGTGTACCTGGACGAGGCAGCTAACCTCAATAAAGCGGTACGGGTTGTTGTTGACTCCAAGGTCTGTGTCGCTCTTTTCAAAGTATCGAATCAAATTTACGTATAATTTTAGACTAATTATCCTGCTGCATGTAACGCTAGCGAAACTCTCCTAGTTCATTCTTCTCTGCTCGATACGATCTGGCCGAAAGTCGCCGAAGCACTCTTATCAAACAACGTGGAATTGCGATGCGATCCCGAAACACTCCAATCTTTGGGGATTTTGACTCAGTCCTCTTCCCATCTTGTCAAACCTTCGGCACCAGAAGACTACAAAACTGAATTCTTATCTCATACCATCGCGGTGCTCGCGGTGTCTTCCCTGACCGCTGCAGTGGCTCATATCAACTCACATTCGTCGCACCATACAGACTCCATTGTCACGGAAAACCAAAATAACGCATCGGTTTTCTGTCGCTCTGTCGATAGTGCGGGGGTCTTTGTAAATGCAAGCACACGGTTTGCCGACGGTTTCCGATATGGATTTGGGACCGAAGTAGGGATTAGTACTGGTAGAACTCATGCCAGAGGGCCCGTTGGATTGGATGGACTAGTTATCTATAAATACTTGCTGAGGAGCAGCTCTGGGGAAGGTCACATTGTTGGCGAGTATGGGGTCGGAGAGGGCAAGAAGAAATTTAAACACACTGAGGTTCAGGAGAAGCGCGCCCCAGTCTAGATGTATGTGATGCAGTATTATTTCGGTGTAATTGACCCAGTGTGACAAAAATATAAGGTGAAATAAGTTCACAAATGAGCCCGTTGATTACTTATATGCATTGGTATTATGTATTTATGATCACGTGGTATTTGGTCACAATTGAGCCACGACCATCACCTCCCTTGCGCAGATAGCGGCGCACAGGAAGCTTCAACCGCCATCGCCCGTCGCTCGGCGAGCATGCTCAATTACCATATCGTGATATCTATATTTAAACCTGCCAAACCATCTGCCAACACCTTTATCCCTACGAGCCTATTTGCGGATTTCCCGAATCACCCACAGCTCATAACTTCGAACGCCGACCCAACTCCGTCGGAAGCCTCATTGATCTCTGCTCGCACTCCCAAGGATTACCGTCTGGGGCATATAGGCGTAAACTGGGTTGATTTTATCACTAAGAACGACGGTAGCCGATCTGAAATAGCAAATATGAAACGAGCTGGTATCACAATCTTTAAACTATTGCTTGTGTTTGAATTCACCTTTAAAAACAGGATCTGCGTTTCGAGCAGCTAGTGGCAAATTTATACCCACCAACGAAATTCGTTCTGGAGTCGCGAACTTGAGCCAAGGTGTCGTCCATATCTTAAGGGAGTCGAGAGGTCCCTCGAGGAAAGATGCAGACTCCCCTCCAAAGCTATTGGAGGAATTTTCACATGAAGACGGTACTGTACTGGCTATACTTGCGGTCCCATCCTACATTGGCCCTTCGGACTTCCTAGCATGGACATCACCAGCAGCAGATGGCATCCAGCATCTCCGGATTGTGCAGTAAGTTCTGGAGTTATCATTGATGTACATCTTTGCAACAACTGTGATGCAGTGACAACCAACCAAACCGCTCAATGGCAGTGATCAAGTTCCGTGCCAAGGTCGACGCTGATGCTTTTCTGGAAACTTACAACGGTCGCCAGTTCACACCAATGGAGGTAAGAAGGGATGGTATCCACTTGGATAGTATTGATGCAACCGATTCAGCCCGAAACATGTCACGTCGTACGTGTATTATCAGTACGAATCAATACGTTGGATGCCTCTAGCCCAATTCCTTATTTTGCGGATCAAGCAACCATCATGTCGGAACTTCCAACTTGCCCTGTCTGTTTGGAGAGAATGGATGCTGCATTGACTGGGCTGGTTACGGTCGCTTGCTCCCACACTTTTCATTGTGCTTGCCTGAGTAAATGGGGTGATGTGCGGTATGTGTTCTTGTATGTTGTTTCCTTATTTGCACTCATCTGTATTTTACTATTCAGGTGCCCAGTTTGCCGCTACTCACAGACAACGATGGTTACGCACCCACCTTCTACGGTTCGGGCCGACCCCAACGCGCGATGTTCTGATTGTGGGACAGACGCAAATTTGTGGATTTGCCTTATTTGTGGTAATATTGGCTGCGGGCGCTACGCTAGAGCTCATGCTCATGCCCACCACGAATTCTCGGCACACTTATACGCTCTTGAACTGGCAACACAACGCGTATGGGATTACGCGGGCGATGGTTATATTCACAGGTTAATCCATAACCGCGCCGAAGGCAAGCTTGTTGAATTGCCCAGTTCCTCGAACACCATCAATGGCAGTGGTACAACCAACGGAGAAAGCTCGCTGGGTCCTGGACCCGACGATATGCGCGCGGCCGAGAAGGTTGAGGCTGTAGGCCTTGAATATGCAAACCTTCTTGCCTCTCAGTTAGATTCCCAACGAGCCTACTTCGAGGAACAGGCAGCAGAACTCCGCACCGCCCTAGAAGCCACCCGAGCGGAGCTCTCTCGTGTTAAAGCGGCAGCAGAGGAGCGTGCCAAAGAGGATGAGACCAGTCGCGCCGAAGCATCAGAGCGCGCTTCCGAAAGCGAAATTGCACGGGTCAATGCTCAAAAGCGAGCGGATAGGATGCAGGAGCTTGCGCGGAAATTGGAAAAAGACTTGAAGGCGGAACGCGCGGTAAGCGAAGGACTGATGACGAGGATTAATAAACTGCAGGAAGCAGAAGCTGTTGGTGCTCGCGAGAGAGCTGATCTGCAAGAAAGGCTGAAGGATGTTGAGGAGCAATTGAGGGATGTTATGTTCTTCCTAGAAGCCAAAACAACCATCGAGCAACAAGGAGAGCAATCTGAGCTTGCTGGTGGGAGCATTATCGTACCTCCAGCGCCATCTACGTCTGTGCCACAGAAGGGGAGCTCACGAAAGAAGAAAGGGGGGCGATGAGCGGATGGTATAAAATAATGCTAATATAATGGCTCTGTAAAATACTTCGTTTTCGCTAAACCATGAAATCCAATAGAGCTGCTGGACCGCGCGAAGAGTAGTCTTTTTTCGACACGTAATTGCGAGCCGACGAATCACAGAAAGTTAACTGGAATCATCGTAAATAACTTAGTTACTTGAAATTAGGACTGTAAGTGAACTTACCTTAGCAACTATACTCCCGCCAAGGAAAGCCGCGAGCCCATCTCCCTTTTCTCGGTATTCTGCAAAGTAATCAGGCACGCGAATGGACCTCACTGCCCTGGGTTGAGATTCATTTGCTTGTTCCTCCGCCTTTAATACATAGGGCAGCAGCCGTGATTGGAAGCCATTTGCTAGAGCTAACACGAGATATTATCAGCAAGCTTACAAATTACATTGGCGCAGCTTACACTTGTCCAACACAGAGAGCTCTCCAGTCACAAAAACAGAATCGTAGAGTGCATGGCGCCAAATGGGATCGACCGCCTGTGCAGAGTAATTGACCCATTCTTGTAATCCATAGACAGATTTGGGGTTCTTCAGATCTTCCTGTATGCTTTGAACATTCCTCAAGACAGTCGGATCGAATAATGGTTCGCAGAAACGATGGCGGTCCTTTCCAACAGTAACTTGCTTGCCCTCGAATTCAATGGTGAGGAGATCCAGCGCCGCAATCTCGGCCTCCCGTGCTCTCTCTGCTGCGGTGCTATTCTTCGTATATTTTTTCCGGCTATTAGCCTCAACAACTGCCTTTTCACGACCCGCAACCACCACCGCAGCGATGTTAGTTACGCCTTCATCTTCTTCCTCCGGGGGAGCAACGTCACCAGCAAGGGGAATTTTAACATGTCCACCCTTCCAAAGTTGCTGGGCAAGACGAAGTAAAGTGGCGTGTAGATCTGGTTGGGGGCCCAGAGTAGCAACCAGATTAGAATTCGTAGCTAAGAGATGCGCCAAATAAGCTTCGCAGTGTCGGACACCCAGGGGAGCAAGGACAGTGGATGGCATCTGGACGACCGAGTCATACATTGAAGTGATATCGGTGCATGTGTTGTGAATATCCACGACAATTCCAGAAATAGCGTTTGCAGCATAGAGCTGAAGCAATGGTCGTTCAATGACAGACAAACCAGCTACATTGAAGCGTTCGAAGAATATTTGTGCCACTCGAGCGTGGCCATCACGAGACAAAGTTGCGGGAATGCCGAGTAATACTGGGGACTCGTTCTGAGTTCTTCGAATTTTTAGTCCGGTAAAAAGGACATATTTCCTAACAGATTTGAGACAGATAGAGAAACAGCTGACCTTAGACTCACCATAATGCTTCCGCCTGTGTCCAGTCCGAAACACCACCCGTTTTATCATAATTCCCTTCAAATGGCCAAAAGATGTCTAACTCTTCTCCATTGGCAAGTGCTTCGTCAATCTGGGGGCCGACAAGGTAACTCGAAGGTCTTAATGTTTTTGAAGTTTCTGAATCCACAGAATTTTCGCCTTCTTTTGCGTTTTTACGACGCGCTACCCGGGCAGGGATATTCTAAAACAATTTCTTGTCAATAAAAATAAACTAATGTTTCCTACATCACATACAACAGTGGGTGTTCGAAGAAGCTCGTGGATACCCTGGCCTGCTTTTATTGTAGACCTTCCAGTATCGATAATTACCACTGTTGAATCTCGAAAGGACATGTTGTTGTTCTGAACAAGCGCCACCTAGTCAATTTCGTACGGCGCTTGTTAATGATCGCCTAGTTGAACAAGCGCCTGAGCTCCTCTACCATCACCTGGCGCGTCGGGCACAATGCTCGCCCGCCGCCATCCCTCGAAGGCTATAAGTCATATAATACGACCTTCTATTTCTTTCATAAATTACAAAAATAATTTTGTCCCAACCTACCGGCACCTCTCAACCGGCACTACGGAGGATTATGACGTAGTTATCATTGGGGGTGGGCCAGCTGGGCTTGCTTTAGCAGCAGGACTTGGTATAAATGCTTGATAGCCACCTTAAACTCGACTAATAAAAAGCGTTTAGGGACTAACCCCGCGACAAGTCGTTTGAGCATTGCATTGGTGGAGGCATCAAGCCTGGACAAAATTAGAAAATGGGCCGAAGGAACTGGTGAATATTCGAACCGCGTGAGCTCCTTAACTAGCGAGTCTGTTGCTTTTATCCAAAGTGGGCCTCACTAAATATTTTATATGTACTCGCTGATCGCCCCATCAGGTACAAATTCTTGGCAGCATGTAGACCTAAATCGGGTGTGCCCCCTTGACGCTATGCAGGTAATTCATTACTTCGCCCATGAAATCATTAATTTATGCCTACGTAGGTCTGGGATGGCATCAGTGACGCAAGGATACAATTCTCGCCGTCCGATTTAGCTCGCCTGCCGACCACCGGCGTTGCCCCCCAGTCGATGGCCATGATGACCGAGAATCTTAACTTGCAGCGGGGTATTCTGAAGAGGCTTGAATCAGTCTCCGCCGTTAAGTTCATAGATGCCACCAAAGTAGAAAATATTCAAAACGATCCAAATGACGCCTCTGATTGGCCGGTAGTCAAAACGGCCGACGGACGACCCTTACGCAGTCGATTGTTGGTGAGTTGAGAGCATATATCGAGCATATCCTAAAGCGTCTTTATTATGCTAGATCGGAGCTGACGGATTCAATTCACCTGTTCGTAAATTTGCAGGGATCGAATCTTCAGGCTGGGCCTACGATACACATGCGGTGGTAGCTACGCTCTTCCACCCTCAACGAGACAGGCATGCCAATCTTGCGCATCTCGAACAACCCAATTCAACCGCGTTCCAACGATTCTTAACTACAGGACCTATCGCATGCCTCCCCCTGTCTCCAACAGCTTCTTCACTAGTCTGGTCCACCACACCAGCCATTGCCAGTGCACTCAAATCGGCACCCGCCGCGACTTTGGCCATTTTTATAAACGCTGCTTTCCGTCTCCCTGATCCTGCTCTAAAAGGTCTTTACAACAGCCTTCTCTCTGCACACCAGAAAGAAGCACCACTTTCACCCGAGGCAGCCCGTATCGAGGTTCAGAATGCTGAAATGACGCACTCTATTCAACCACATGATGCACGGGCGTCCGCAGACATTACTTCTCTTACTAAAGGTGTCCTTCCGGAGGGCTCAAACTTGTTCCCACCATTAGTGACAAGCATACAAGATAAATCGGTTGCTGGTTTCCCCCTTAAATATAGCCACGCCGATACATACATCGGGACCGGAAAAGGGGCCAGAACAGTATTGGTCGGTGATGCGGCTCACACTGTCCACCCGCTTGCGGGCCAAGGTTTAAATATGGGTTTATCGGATGTTCGGGAGTTGGTTACATGTCTGGAAGATGCCGTATCTACCGGCGCTGATATTGGTAAGTTAGGTTTGCTTGTCTGTTTCTGGCAGTTGATCTTCGATACCTGAGCTAGGATCCTACACAACGCTCCTTCCATATATGCGGTCTCGTTATATGCCAAACCAAAGCCTGCTGCTAGCTACCGACACTTTACATAGGCTATACGGAACTACAGCACCCGCCGTTGTTTGGGCGCGTTCAACAGGACTTGAGGTCATCAACGAATTAAGTACAATCAAAGGCGCATTGATGGGAGTTGCAGGAGCTTCCCCCAGAAAAACGGATATCTCGTGGTGGAACGCGGCGGCTGCAGGTGTGGAAGGCCTTGCTGCCACAGGCGACATGTTACGTGCCGTTGGGGGAGGACTAAAAGATGCGATGACAAAAACTGGTTCCAATCTCGTACAAAGTGGTATTCACGCCCTCCGAAGTGCTAAACGTTAGATGGAAAATGCCATTTTTGATATAAAAGAGCTATAAATCACGTTTCATCTACCCGAGGCTGTTTAGCGGCTCGGTCTGACATCTCTTGCGTAGTGAGCGCTTTGCGTTTCTCCAGCTGCTCTTTGGCCTTCTGTCGGGCGGATGCTCGTAACCCAGGCCCCGAAGTGACCTCGGCTGGTACAGGAGTATGTGATTCATCGGGAGCACCATCGGCATCGTCTGAATCCATTGTTTTTGGCAGTGCAACCAACGGTTCATACAGATTCAGTGCTTGAATATCACTGAGCGTTCCTAATAAGTGGCGTGATATGTGTCAGACTCTTGGAATGCCAGAGAAAACGCACCATTGACAATACAGTTCTCATGTACATTATGGACCAGTACTGATTCCGATTCATCCTCGATGATCTGGTGCTAAGCATTGAGCATTTGGGGTGTGTAAAAAAGTGAAGCACTTACCGCCTGGTCCTTCCAAACCAATTGCCTTATCCTTTTGGGAGTCTTCAATTCCGTGGTCTCTATGGTAGATGGAGTCGCCGACCTGGTGGAATCAACTGACACCCATATTTTCTCATCTTTCATCACGAGGAACTCGATAATTGGGCTACAAAGGTCTAGCGAGCGGATCTCGACACTATTAAAGTTCAGGGTAGACGGCCATTCAAAATATAGCAACGCTGAAGAGCTGCTGCCACGTTAGTAAATGCCATAGACCACTAGAATGCGAACAACCCACCCAACTGCCGAAAGCAAAATGACACCAACGCCACCAAACTGCGCATACGTAATTTGCGAAATCACAAGAACCTCGTCGGCGGGCTCTGCATCGTCTGCGCTCGTGTCCATCGGCGTATCTCCTTGGTCGAGCGTTTCGATTACATCTATATTTTTTCTTTTATTTTTCTTGCTCTTCGATCCCTTCTTTTCGGCCTCCTTAGATCTCCTACGTCCCCCTTTCACTCTAATGAAAGGTCGAATATGCTCCCAAATGGGAATGCGACCAATGATTCGTCCTAGGCGAAATTCCCAAATGTATAAGTCTGGATCTCCGCCGCCCGAAATCAGGATGGAAGGTGCACACGACGGAACTTCAAGCGCAGAAACGAATCTATAACCAAGGGAAGAACAAACAGGATAAGCACCAGCAACGCTACAGCACCAAGCAGGCACACCATGCCGTACTTTTTATGTCCCATGCAATAGCGTTCCACGTCCCATCCTTCTGGATACCAGCTCACGCGAATGTGCTCGTCCCGGTCTGCACTAATAATAAGTTTCTCATCATGTGTGAGGATGAAGTCTGTGATGATAGATGCATGACCAAGGATGAGCGCCCCCTCAGGATTGTCGTGCAAAGCAAGCGCTTTAAACTTAGAACCTGACGCTCCCTCGTCTCTTGTTGGCTGCGGTTCAGATTTCCGGGATGTGAGAGGGTAGCTTTGATATCGTAGTGAGAATTTTTATTAGTATTGATGTACCCAAATGGGGGTTCGGGCACAAGATTAAACCAACCTAAATATGTCTCCAAATTTATCTGCAACCAGAATCGTTTGGCTATCTTGGCTCAACCTGAGAACATTCGCACGCTTAGGGATCTCTCTGAAGAAAAGTAAGTGCCGTGTTGAAGAGACAATATCTGGCTTCTGTGCTGACCTACAACTGAGTTCCCTCAGGTCGTCTACACTCCAAACGCGCAACCTTTTATCATCTCCGCTTGTTACAAGATATCGATACGAATTGTCGACCGATGACACACGAATAATGCTCGATACATTTTTCTCTGCAGAATTAACCGACGTCGAAGCTAAGAGAGCACCCGACCTTTGAATTCGTCCCGTAAGTAGAGGTCGTCGGGCCTATTGACTTACTCAGAGTTTAGTACAAAAATTTGGGGTCCACAAATCACAACTGTTCTCTCAGGTCCAATAAATATTCGATAGAAAGGATAAGGGTAACTTGATTCAGTCGACATAATTCGAGGTGGATGTTGGGAACAAGGTCGTTACAACGCATGGGTTCCAGTAACTTGAGCGCTTATTTATTTACAGCAACTGCTTCTCACTTCACTTGGACTTGAAATATGCGATGTTATTTTCAGCTTAGACGATGCGTTACAAGAAATATACAGGTCTAATAAAAGCCGTGACAAAAAATAAGCAGTGTTCAACAGCCTCCACGGAGACGCAAGACTGAAATAAATGAGTCAGCGTCTAATATTTCCGAGATATTGACGGGCACTTACCCAAATGAAGGGTGCTCTCCTTCTGAATGTTGTAGTCCGCCAATGTGCGGCCATCTTCCAGCTGCTTGCCAGCAAAGATAAGACGCTGCTGATCGGGGGGGATGCCCTCCTTATCCTGGATCTTGGCCTTGACATTGTCGATAGTATCAGACGACTCGACCTCGAGGGTAATGGTCTTGCCGGTCAATGTCTTGACAAAAATCTGCATGCCGCCACGCAAACGCAAGACGAGGTGCAAGGTCGACTCCTTCTGGATATTGTAATCGGCTAGAGTACGACCATCTTCCAGCTGCTTGCCGGCAAAGATCAAGCGCTGCTGGTCGGGAGGGATTCCTTCCTTGTCTTGGATCTTGGCCTTGACATTGTCAATCGTATCAGACGACTCGACCTCAAGGGTAATGGTCTTGCCAGTCAACGTTTTCACGAAGATCTGCATGCCACCACGTAGGCGGAGGACTAAATCATCCTGTCAGCGGGTCGGAAACCAGAAACGAGCAAAAACGACGCACCAAGATGGAGGGTGCTCTCCTTCTGGATATTGTAGTCGGCGAGGGTACGACCATCTTCAAGCTGCTTGCCGGCAAAGATAAGACGCTGCTGATCAGGAGGGATTCCTTCCTTGTCCTGAATCTTGGCCTTGACGTTGTCAATGGTGTCGGAGGACTCGACCTCGAGGGTGATGGTCTTTCCCGTCAAGGTCTTAACAAAAATCTGCATACCACCACGCAGGCGCAAGACAAGGTGTAGGGTCGACTCCTTTTGGATGTTGTAATCAGCAAGAGTGCGACCGTCTTCGAGCTGCTTGCCAGCGAAAATGAGGCGCTGCTGGTCGGGAGGAATCCCTTCCTTGTCCTGAATCTTGGCCTTGACATTGTCGATCGTGTCAGACGACTCGACCTCGAGGGTAATGGTTTTCCCCGTCAAGGTCTTGACAAAGATCTGCATACCGCCACGGAGACGGAGGACTAGAGTGGTGTTAGAGCCAGGGCGAACTAGTGGCGAAAATCGACGTACCAAGGTGGAGAGTCGATTCCTTCTGGATATTGTAGTCGGCTAGCGTACGGCCATCTTCGAGCTGCTTGCCGGCAAAGATCAAGCGCTGTTGGTCGGGGGGGATCCCTTCCTTGTCTTGGATCTTGGCCTTGACATTGTCGATGGTGTCAGACGACTCCACTTCAAGTGTGATCGTCTTGCCAGTGAGGGTCTTGACGAAAATCTGCATGTTATTGGCTTGAAAAAAGTCAGCAACAAGCACTCAAGTCACTAGATAAAATACACACTTTGTAAACGCTCGTGTGGTGGGAAGGTGGAGAAAACGGCTGGGCCGTGGCGTGAAAAGGGCGTTTCCATCGCGCTATATAGGCGCCCTCAGCCTGGACCCTATCTTCCGGTGCATTCCAGATCATCCGAGTCAGCGGCTCGGTCAGCATTTATTAATCATCGGTACATGTGGCCGTGTCCACTGCCCCGCTGGCCGACTTGGGCCAGACTCGGGATTTGTCCTGCCCCTCTTCCGCAGCGAATCCTGCGCACTGCTCATTGACTCCTCCGCAGCATTCCTGACGCTAACAATGCGAATAGATGGACCACATCACAGGAGTCGAAATGCTGGGCTGCTCAAACAGGGAAATGCTACAGGGTCTTGGACCCCTACTCTCACGAGTATCCCAATCACGCCCAGGTCCACAGGGCAACGTGCCATTGTCAAAGCATAGTAAAACTGGGGCAAACTCTCCAAGGGCAGTATCTGGTATTTCAGCAAATCAATCTCTCCGGAGAAAGGCAGGTCTATAAGATGAGACCGTGCTCAGTGGCCTCTTTCAATTTCACTCATATGCTAGTCTTAGTTGTATCCTAGCATAAAACCTTGGATACTACGCATAGTCTTGCTCAAAGATAATAACTATTCTTTTCTACTGTCTGTTAAGCTAAGTGTCGCTTGCCGGTGGGGATGTTTCACCATTCAAACCCATCTGGACATCTCTGGGAGGGCAAATTTGCTCTATATACAGTTTGACAAATAGCACATATGCGCCCTCGTAGGAGTCAAGAAACTTATTATCTAGAGAGTTGCTTGGCTTACACATAGACGAGGAATTGTGGTACATGTGTTGTAGTTGTTTGTGAGGTAATGACGGTGGGCCTTGGGACCCAGTAGCATTTTTCCCGGTCCGAGTGGCACAGCATTTTGACTCTTGCTGTAAGGCAATTGATTGATAGTTACATTAAAAAACAATAATATTGCAGCTAGGAAAGGAACATCTCGCGGAGGATGCGCATTGTATCTTCAGGACTTGAAACAGAGTGGCCAATAACGCGCTTGTCAGTGTAAATTTCATAGTCATTCCCCCCCTGTAGAACGTCAGGAAAGTCTCGAGGACGAACAGGACTATTTTTACATACTGGGTATGTTTTATCACCGAAGAAATGGATTTCTTGGAATCCTTCATCTTCAACGTGACGAAGGGCATACGTTTTATCCCAGCCCGTGGGGAACACATCGAAGGAGATTTGGCCACCAATCGAATAAGTTAATCCATAGTCCGCAAACTCCTTTTGTAGGATGTCAACAAACTTCTTACGAATGCCATACACCTGAAATCGCGCTTGGATCAGTTATAGGAACCCAAAAAATCCAGTTGTAGGCAACCTTGTCGTGTTTCTCGAATTCGTTCCGTTCTTGAATGCTAAGAAATAGCTCAACCCTGGGTATGTAATGCGAATATATGCACATACGAGGCGTTACGCCCGATTGGGCTGACATTGATCATGCCATTGCGAAATTCTACAAAAGTTCCTCTGAGCAGGGCGTCAAGAATGAAGTACATAGGGTTGGAGTCACTCGCCTCTTAATTGGTATGTCAATATCTGACAAGTAGCGCAAGATAAAGTTGACGAGTTTCTTGTACTTCTCCTCCCCCACCCAATGAATAAACGATTGCGACGCAAGCTGCTTTCCACACTTGTATGCCGTCAAGCCATTTTCAGCAAATGCATAGTCAAAGTCGTGGATTACTAGGATGCACAACTTCTATAAACGACCAATCAAAGTCTCATAAATGGAACTCACTTTCGCTGCCTTGAACCGACAATTGCTCGGAGATCTTGGAAAAATCAGATCCTCCAACAAACCCAATCACCACCTTTTTTCTAATTTCACGTAAAAGCCCGATCATCTCTGGGGACGCGGACTGAAGAACGCGTCAAGCCAAAGTCGCGTCTCTGTTTATGCACTAACCTGACGCGCCGGAGTCAATGTGCCATCGACGTCAAAGAGCACGAGTTTCTTGATGGGTCGGTCAGCAAAAGTATAGATTGCGGACATTGTTGAGAGTCGGGTTGATTAGACGGTGGTTGTGCGAGTCAGGCTCGGTCACGGAACACGTTGCCAGAGTTAAACCCCTTACGTGTTCAATTAAAAAGGGTCATGTTTGTGGATATTGTGTTGGATGTGTTTGCATACAGTTTAGTTTCGGTACCTCGAAGATCGCCAAGCATATTAGAAGAGACCAGCAAGCAACTCTGAGAGCTATTGAGTTGATTGTGCCCTCTTATGCTATCTCAAGACACAACCCTATGTTCTTAAAATGAAAAGGCATATACAGGATACAAGTACTCTAGTCGCTTGTGGATATAATACCATACGATTCAAGTGTCATAGATACAAGTAGGCTTATGAGTTTTGTCGAAAAATCACTGCGTACCGGCCTCAGCAACAGTAAGCAGATCGGAATCACCTTGGTCGGTGATGGTCATGACACTATGTAAACCATTGAGCAACGACCATAGCGATAGACGGTAGCACGAAACTTACCCGACACGGAAGAGTTTACCAGCAGCAGTTCCCAGCGCGACATTTGTGCCGTTAAAGTGGTGCACATGCGTTTTGGACAACATGGCGTAATACTCAATTTCTGACTTGCGCAGGGGTGGGCAATTACCAGCAATCAAGATAAGTTTGGCTACAATACGAATGGGTCGTCAGCACAGGGACCTTCTCAGCCTCACGCTCCAGTCCCCGGAGATGAAAGAAAAAATCTCTCACCCTTTCCAGACCGCATCTGCTTCAGTGCGCTCTTGTATCCAAGGTGGTACTTGCCAGATTTGACGGCAAGTGCAAGCTTCGCGTTGAGCGACTCGTTGGACTTCAACGACTTGGACTTCTTAACTGGAGCCATTGGAGGACTTGAGGAATTTAATGATTGTTCTTCTACATGAACACACATATACTTACAGGAGCGGGAGTGTGTCGGTGGTGTGAAGTTTGTTGAGTTGATGCCGGAAGCAAATGTCGATCCGACGCCGTGGTACTTGCAATGATCATTGAAACAATAACTGAGGTTGATTTAATTTGATACCGCCGGTACCGAGCCAGCCGATGGTGTGAAAGCACGTGAAACATCGCACGTGAGTGTTTTGAGCCTTGAGGACATCTCGGCAGATCATGCCCCCCGTCCGTAAGTTCCCGATAGAGCTCAGCAGTGACTTGCCCAGTCATTTATCAAGCGAGATCTGCCCGATCTTACCTCTAGACTATGACACTTGAGTATATTTGTATGTAATGGCTCCCGGGCTGTTCCCGCCCTCGGATTCTTACTGACCAATCTGCCTGCTTGACGGTTATAAAAGCGCAGACTACTGGCATGGAGATCCCTCAGTTCTCTCACCCCAAAGACTAGAGCCTACGACCGTTAGCACATACCACCATCACAGCGCATTACTGACGAACTAAGGCGGCCTCCATACAAGTCCGGCATATTGCTCCACCTCAAAATGGCAACTCAATCGTCACTTCTTCAGTATCCCGAGCTTTTTAAGGTCAACTTGCAGCCGGGAGATTTCAACTCGGGGTTGCTGGCCCTCAAAGTTCGCCAATAACAATGTTGAAATATTGCGCTGACACAACCATCCAGCACTTCAAAGCGGGGGGAATCATCACATATCTCACTGGCACCACTCCCGAGAAGAAATCGTGGAGCACAGTACAGTGCGGAATGGGCCCAGACGATCACATTGAGCTGAACTCTGTTCTTGTCTACGGTGAGTAGCAGATGTAGGAGTGTTTACGTCGGAACTAATTTCAACACCTTGAACCTCCCACCGAAGTAAACCACTCATGTTCTCCCAACACTGCGTTTGACATGAGCTCGTCAAACAAGAACGAATGGAGTTTCCGTGCACTCTGCGACATTCAACCAGGAGACGAGTTATCTTTCTTTTACCCTTCCACAGAGTGGGATATGGCCCAAGGTTTCGAGTGTAAATGCGGGGCAAAGGTAGGGGTAATACCACGCGCATTCGTTTTGCGAGTCATGACTGATGGATTTCGAACAGAATTGTCTCGGATTCATTAGGGGAGCAAAGGAACTTAGCAGGGGGCAAATTGCGGAACGTGGTTTTACTGGCACCCATATCTCTCGGCTACTGGCCCGACGCGACTCTCAACGATAGCTGCCCTAACACTGGTTGAAAAATAGATGTCTTGAATTACATAAATGTCTTTGAAATCGTTATTATTGGATTTATCTACGTCAGATCTTTCCAAGCCCGTGGGGCATTCACCTTGAACGGTGAATGATAAAATCACTTCTCAGGGATCACAAACCAGTAGAGCCCTCTTCCTCCTGATACTCATATCCTTTCCGCTGTACCATCTTTCCTTGAGCTTCTTCACGTAGTTCAATTTCTTTCTCGTCTGTCTTGACTGGTCCTGGTTTCGGCTCCAACTTAGATTTCAACATCTTTTGTCGCATTTGTTTTCGTTTTTCGCGATGGGAGTTCCATATGGCATACAGGATGCCTTCTGCAGTAGCGACAATGATAGACACAGTTAAAGCTAGCAGAATACTCTACGCACGCGCCATTGAGCCCCGTCAACCTCAGAGAAAAATGCTTTGGGCATACCGTTTCATTACTCCAATGTGATATTCTCGCGGCCCACCAGGCTGCAAAACCCACACCCACCACACTAAATAAGCCATTGATCAGTGCGGTAATCGCACGTCTATCTTCTGAAGAATCGACTTCAGGTCGTGGAGGCGGAGGTGGTTTTGAGGATGGGGCGAACGTTGTGCCAGCGAGTAACGGTATAAGGGTGTATGATCTGGGATCTAGAGTGGCTTAGTTCGACCAAAACTTGATTATAAATCACTCCCATACCGAGGCCATCATTTTCCAGGATGATTCTTCCAGCCTCAGACTGACCCCACTTAGCTATACCGGTAATAAGCTCATACGGAACCTCGGGAGACGTGTCTTCTATATTCTCTTTGATGTGCTCTCGTAGTAAGCTTTGCAGCTCAGGGGAGTCGATATCCAGTTTGAGCAGCGGCAACAAGACTTCCCAGAGATGCTCAGGAATAGATATAGTGGACATGGCTGCCCAAGGCTGTATGGAGTTAGGTCCGGCCAGAAGCTAGAGTTCTTTTTGTCTTTTCAAGTAAGGATTCTAAATCGAATCATTTAAAAGAAAGCTAAAGTGCGACTGTGCTTGCTGAGCCCTATCATGAACGATGTGGTTGTGAGCCACGAATGTGACATGGAAATTGTTGTCACGTGAATTTCATGATAGGCAATCGGGCGTTAAATTTATGTTCATTCAGTTGACTATCCTGATTGTAATACAATTGGTTCACGTGTGAATCTGGGGCAATTTTAATGATGGAACAAACGCAGGGATGTGTGGGCAAAAACTATCCCGTGCTCATCAGCCGCCTTGATACATTCGGCGTCCATCACGCTCCCTCCGGGGGCAGCAAGGTACTTGACTCCACTCTTTCTCGCGCGGTGGACGTTGTCGGGGAAAGGGAAGAATGCATCGCTCGAACATGCAACGCCAGTCAGCTTGGAGGCGTGTTCGCGACGCTCTTCCACTGAGAGCGGCGCTGGCATGGCCTCAAACAGAGATTCCCATTGCTGCTTTTCCCCACCCTCGAGCTCCTCGCCTCCTACAAAGAGATCGATCGCATTGGCTTTCTCAGCTCGTTTGACTCCCTTCTTGAATGGGAGCCCAAGGACCCTAGGGTGGTGGCGGAGCCACCAATTATCCGCTTTACCGCCGGCTAGGCGGGTACAATGTATGCGTGACTGTTGGCCTGCGCCAAGCCCGATGATAGACCCCCTTAGCGCATATGCCACACTATTAGATTGCGTATACTTTAGCGCTAGCGTTGCGACAATGAGGTCGATTACTGCTTCCTTTGGAAGCTACAACAAAATTAGTCGCAAGATGAAACGTACTGGTAACACTGCTCACATCCTTGTTTGTGCTGACAATGTTGCTGAAAAGTTCGGGGGTAATTTTGGCGTCATTACGGTTTTGTTGTAAGGAAACACCGTAAACTTGGCGGGTTTCTAGCTTCGCGGGGACATAAGTTGGGTCCATCTGAAGACATGCTTGTTAGGGCTATTAAATATGACCTGCTGCCTTACCTCCAAAACACAATATTTTCCCGCCTTTTTCTTCTTTAAAACATCGAGCGCTTCCTCGCTATATCCTGGTGCAATAATTCCATCTGAGACCTCACGGGAGATTATCTTAGCCGTTGCAAGGTCACATGGAGCCGATAAAGCGATAAAGTCCCCGAAAGAGGACATACGGTCCGCACCTGCAGTGTGTAAATGTTTAGAACTCAAGACTCATCAAAGTATAACAATTACCTCGAGCACGTGCATAAGCGCAAGCCAAAGGAGTCAGTGTTTCCTTCAAATCATCAACACCATAGACTATCTTTTCGACGTTGTTGAGTTCTAGGCCCACCGCTGCTCCAGCTGGGGAGACATGCTTGAAGGAAGCAGCAGCGGGAAGTTGGAGCGCTTCTTGAAGTTCAGAAACTAGCCCATAGGCGTTGAGCGCATCTAATAAATTGATATATCCCGGAGAACCAGCCAGTGCTATTCTAAGGGCTCAGCACGAACGTTTCACTGAGGGGTTGCGGGGTACTTGCCTTTGAAAGGGAGCTTCCCAGACTCGACAAAAGCTTGTGCTGGCTTTTGATGAGGATTAGCGCCGTAGCGAAGGGACATTCGCTGCACTTCGCCAGCCAGCTGTTCAGAGGGGAGATGTGAAGATGCATACTGTTCACGGAAGTATCCGGAGATAGCATTGTCGTAAGCTGCGGTCATTTCAAACGCTTTAAGAGCAAGTTTGTTTCGTAGCGCTGAGGGGATAGAGCCGTTCCCTGCTTTCCACGCGGCGAGAAATTCTGGATAATCAGCAGGGTCGGACAAAACGCACACCCGTTCGTGGTTCTTAGCTGCAGCTCGCAAGAGAGTGACACCACCAATATCAATCTCTTCGACAGCATTTGCAAGGGTGCAGCCCGGTTTGCTAACAGTTGCCTCAAAAGGGTAGAGATTGCACACAACAATCGAAATGGGCGAAATGGACTGTGCAGCTAGGTCAGCCTGGTCGGACGGAATTGAGCGGGCCAGAATCCCTATTCACAACATCAGACGCGAGAGTTATAATGTAAGCAATGCACATACCTCCATGCACAGCGGGGTGCAATGTTTTGACTCGCCCACCTAGCATTTCTGGGGCCTTGGTGACGTCTGATACGTCTCTGCGCGGGAAATTTCAGTGTATAGTTTATAATGCACGCAAGTGTCCCTGACCCTATTTCAATACCCGCACCTCTGATCTGTTTCGCTGTTCCTCCAGATCCCAAAAGACGAACACCGTTTTCTTTAAGGCCTCTAGCCAGGCTCAGAAGGTTTGACTTATCGTACACGGAAAGAAGGGCTACATGTAAAATAAGCGCATAGGTATAATAGCCACTCGATAAAAATTACCTATGTGTTGTGCCATTTCTGCCCAGTGGTAGTTGGGAACAAAAACTTGTAGATCAGAGCTCCCAAAATGTAAACTAGATCATGATATCGCTCATCTCGGCATTACAGCGATTTGCAAATGTACTAGTCAAGCGCCGACGACAAAAATTGATGCGCGTTTTTCACGCGTCATCATGTGTGTGGAGTTGTCGGGTGGCATGGGACGTGTCTTGGTGGTACAGGCGCAGGTCAGGCTGGTGCATGGGAGCGGGAGTTGGTTGATGTGTTGCTAGGGGGGTTGGCCGTGGTTGGACAATGAGAAAAGGAAGGTGTTGACGCGCGCAAGTTGTGCGGATTTGTTGTGCGTCGACTAGTGTATTAGTTTGCAACGCTGGGGGAAGGCCCAGTAACTAAATCAAGCGCCAAGCAGTTGAAGCCCAGGTACGACTCCTTTTGCCCAAATTACTCAGCCAAATCGCAGGGGGGCCACGCAAGCACCCGTCAGTCCTCTGCGAGCCGATCAGAGTGCCTTGACTGAGTCACTCTAGTCACAGTTATTTGGGGGGTGTATAGGCGCACACACAATAGAATGAAAATTTTACATTTTATTGTTGAAAATGTATATATAAGATAAAAGTTAAAGGAATGTTACCTGCGGCGCAGCCGCAGACAATGACCTAGTCGTGATACTGTGCGTAGCGTGTATAGTGCTGTCGTGTGTCGTTGCTTTGGTGCGTTGGTGCGCTGTCGCGTCGCATCGTCTCGCCGCATTCACAAAGACAGGACACTTGGCGGGCCGCGGGCATCCCAGCAGTTACGGGTTCGTAACATTCTCCAGGTTCGTTCAAACATTCTGTAGCCCTTCGGGAGACCTACATTATGAAGTATGAGTGGATCCATTGCGTACAGTTTTATTGGCAAGCTCACCTTGGTTGTGATTCTAAAACGCGTCAGCACTTGCGAAATAGTTGAAGTGTGAATGGTTCAAGTTCTTCCAAACGTCTCGAAAGGGTCAGCTTAGATCTCATCGGCGAGTTGGTCATGCGTTCACGTAAGTGCTAACACTTCATTCCTTTTAGTAGACAGTACAAGCGCTGACCCCCCTTTGATCGGTTTTGCGCAAAATGTCTCCTGACACCTCATGTCTCAACCTAGAGCTTTGAGATTTCGGCATGTGAGAGCCAGTCATCTCAATTATCTTGTATGGAACTGTGTAATTTTTTATACTTACAGTCTCACACGCACCCCACCAAACACCTCACCTATCTCGTTTGACCCCCCTTTGAATGCACCCTTAGTCTGATGATCCGCCACGGAATGTTAGCCGCCACTGACTAAGCATGTCATTTGACCCCCTTGACCCCTATAACATCTGGCTGACTCGCTGAGGGGAATAAATTAGGAATAGCTTATTTCCTTTTACTTCCATGACGTATAGACGCCACCACCGGAACCAAAACAGACCTCTCTCAAGTTTGTCCTCAAAAATGTCTTACAGCCTGTTACACCTTCAGCATATGGCTCGGATAGTGGGGATGTGGTGCACGATATGTACATTAACCTGTGTCTCCATTTTTGACCTAATCCAAGTGAATTTCTTATTGACCCTGAGCAACCGGAGATTTGCCACATACCCGAAAATTCGAAATCTCGGCCATTATATGCGCTCCCAAGGCTTGCCTAGCATAGATTTTTTATGAAAAATTTCGCTCACAATATGAACACAGCACGCTTCTACAGCCTCTATTTTTGTCAAAATTTCATGTCTCCCGGTACGGGAGGTAGATGCCCCTCAATCAAAGGGGGGTCAGGATTTCACCGTATCAAAAGGGGGTCAGTGCTTGTACTGCGGATGGTCGAACTTCACCTATACTCACCACCTCGAAATCAAGTACTCTCGATCCCAAGACACTAGGACCAGTATTCATGATTGTTCGAATCAACGACCTCACTGGCGTACGTCCTACGTATGGTTCCCTCGGAGATCAGCAGCGATGCAACGATGAACGAGCAAGGACAACTCATATGATGCATCCGGACAATGATCCACCAGATGTTGTTCACTTTGGCATAGTGTAAACACTAGTAGAATAAGAGAGAAAGGAATGGAAGGTTTCATCGTATGGCTTAGGTCAATCCTACGAGCATCCCCCCCCCTTATAACCCTCACGGTTTCTTTCTTGCACCCATGGAGCTTGGGTTTTAAGGAAATTCATATGGAGCATTATCCCTACATGGGTGGTACCTCCGGATGCGCACAGTGAATGCAACTCTAACGGGCGCAAGATCGAATTTTTTCAGCGCGATTTGACGGGATGGTGCGACTTTTGGTCTGGAGTCGGTTTTCAATTCTTTCGCTGGTGCTTGATTATTACTTTTGCAAATTGCTATATAACCGGTTTTAAATCCTGGCACAGGAATTCGAAAACACCCCAAATCTATATTTCTTCAATCTCGTCATCATTTACATGTTCTGCTTGTGGGTCCTCAGAAATAACGCCTTCAACTGTTGTCTCAGGACCCTCGTCTCTTTTCAGCAGGTTGACTAATCGTTCAATGTGTTCCATTATCTGCCAGATAATGTTAGGTTGAGGAATACACCATTTCTAAATACTAACCGAAACATTTTGCTCAGTTTCATGCATTTTTTGAATTACTTCGTAAACTCCGTTAACGCGCATGAGTTCCCGTGCTGGGCGAGTGGTACATAGGAGCAAAAGGGTTTCAATGTGGGTAAGTCGGATAAATTGATCGGGTTCGCGTTTTTTAGTGTCCGGAAGGAATTGGATAGACGCTGGGAGTTTATCCATATCCTTTGGATGGCTCAGCTGTACGAGGTGTTTATATAGTGAGCGTACGCACCTCGAGATCGAATTCCTCCGGCCCAGCCAGTGGCAAAAGTAGAAAGGAAAGGATATTCATACCCTTCCCAACTTCTGTACTGGGAGAGATCGCAAGCCTTTCATCTTCTGGTTTTAGCATTGCAAGATGGGCGGGTGTGTGGAATGCGCAATTCCTAGATCCGTGTGTTAGAGTCTCGTATACGTAGCTCATGCCACTTACTTGAGCGTTGAAGCCACACCACCTCGTCTTATTATATCGGGGTGCTCCGTGAAGGATAGGAGTTTTGCTAGCACAAATTCATCTGTTCCAAAATGCACAGAGAGTAAAGCGAGCCTTCCTACTGGTGCCTAAACATTGAGAGCTTCGGCAACTGCACATATATGCTAGTTATCAACTGACCACTGTGATGTTTGCGAACACGCTTGCCAAGAAGTGAAGGTCCCCCTTTCGTTTACGATCCTCTTTCGAGTCGCCTGGAGCAACTGCCGCCTCTACAAATGCATCTACAAGGAGTAAAACTGCGCTTTCTTCCCGGGTTTGTATTGGAGTAATAGACGGGGGTGTAGGGGCGGTAGCGGAGCGAGAAGCCACAGGATAGTCATTTTCTAGTTGGATTTTGAGTGCCAGAAGTGCTTGGATCACGTTGGGGTTTACTGTCATGTTAGATAACACCATCGTTGCCAAATCTGCAAGTAAGGCCCCGGGATTCTTCGGTCATAAAACAGTCAACCCCCCTGTATTGAGCGACATAGTGGAAACTAACCAGGATATATGCCACCAGAAATTCTAAGAATTTAGGTTCCGCTAGAAATGGAACTACGAGCGCAGAATCAGAGAGATTTACAATCGCGCGGAAGGCATCATGAGCGATACTCTATGACCATGGAGATTGTCAATTGAGAAACATTGCAAAGCGTGTAACACATACGGCCCGGTCACGGCACAATAATTTTAGATCTCTTATGGGTTCTGGCTCCTTTGAGGGGGCCAAACCGCCACCACTTATTTGATTGAGGAATATTCGTCGGAATGGAGCTTCCTTAGCTGTTTGGGGCAGAAGATTTTCGAGGGCAATCTGTCTGGCTTGTGGGTTTCTGTCATGAAGGAAGCCAAGAAGCTGAAGCAATTTAGTCAAGCATATTTTATAACAAAGTTCGGTAAGATTACCTCTCTCAATTGGGGCTCCATATGGATCGATGGGGTTGAGACCAAATGTCATCACAATAACCTGGCACGAGTCACGTGACCAATCTTTTCGGCCATATTTATGATTAGTGAACTATGGGAATACAAAATTCTACTGGCCGAGCAGTAAGGCAAAAAGAAGGACAAAGTGGCAACAATATGTACGGTCTTACAGAGAGGGCCAAACCCCAAGATAAATGATCTAAAATGGACTTGTTGTTGAGGCAGAAAAGAGTCATGTGACTCCGACAAAATAGAAGTAAATCTCTCCCACCCAACCGCCCTGCTTGGTGGCACAGGACTTACATTCAATCTTGCACTTGCGCACTCCCAATAAATAGCCCTTGTGCTTGTTTATAATGACTGCAGTGTATAACTTTAGAAAAAGGGAGGAGCAAATTCTCGCCCGGTTTGCCAAATCACCACCATCTTTTGCTGTTCATCTACACCCTGGGCACTGGACTCTAAACAAGGACAACAACGCACGCAACTTTCTCTATACTTCTCCGGCAGTGGTAAGAAACACGCGCAAATTATTTCGAGCTTCTCACTGATATTGATACCGTAGTCTCTTCTAGAGTCTATACGAGCGCATCGTGTCCCTGTCGACATGCTTGAAATGCTGGATCAAGCAAACGTTCCGTTTTATGACGGTAAGGTGCTCCTTAAAAAGGATCGCATACGTGTATTCAGCTGTACAACCTATAGGTTGTTTAATTGTCGAGGAGCATGATCACATGTTAACTACCGAGGCTACCACGTCTGATCCCTCGTCGTCTGACAACCCAAAAACCAAAACGCAGAACAGCCCATCGCAGAAGAGACGTATAGTATTATACCCGAACGGGGAAACACTGTGGGCGGATATTGGTTTGTTGAACATGCGAAATGGAAACACCTGGACAGATCAACAGGCTGTCGAGTTCGAGGCTAAAATTCTCGTAGGTTTTATATATATTCTCTTTGTACTCACTTATATTGATCCACTACAGGCCGCCACAGCCCCTCCTCTCTGTTTAGACCCCGATCCCATTGCAAGTAGAATTGCCACGCTTGCAATGACTTCCGCCTCCCTCGAATCTCCCAAACGTAAACACAGTTCTATGGAAAGTGACAAGCGGGATGACGGCGCGCGAAAGGCCGAGCATGATAAATTTATGAACGTCATGAACCCTCGGGCGACACGCATATTCCACGCAGAGTGAGTTTGCTTGCCCTAGGTTGTAAGTACGGAACTTATGAGTCCTTGGGCTAGCTTTCGCCAAATTACGTGGCTGGAGCAACATCGTGGCGGCGAGCATGCTGCTTCACCTCCACGAAGCCCAAGTCCTCAGGCATCAATAGCTCCTACTCCGACCCCGCCGCCTGGTCATCCGGGCTCGGTTGATGAACAGAGCTCGAGCCAGAAGAAGAAGGTTAAGAAGAAGAAAGGAGACGTACCTGATTCTCCTATGCAAGTGGACACACCCAGCCCCAGCGCTAATTCGAAGGGCAGATCACGCAAGGACAGCGTCACTCAAAGTCTTCCCCCGCAGATAAACACGAGCAAGAAAAAACAAGTCACCCAGAGCCGCCGTGGCACCGCATCCTCAGTCGAGCCATCCCCAGCTAATCTCGTTATGCAACTACCCCCTCACACGACGGCTGTTCAGGCCCCGACAGTAGATTCTCCGCAATCGGTGCAGGCCTCACCCAATCCCACCCTCTCTAAGAAGGAAGATTCACAGTCTACCCTCGGTATCGGTCCTCCGCCGTCTGCTGGTCATTCTCCAGCGCCCACGCATCAGCAAGTAGTCAGTGGACCTCCGAAAAAGCGGATGAAAACCGAGACCCCTTCGATTGGTAGCATCCCTTTGCCAGGGGCTGGATCGCAGCAGGGAACCCCCCAACAAGCCTTCATTCCACTCACTCCTCAAACATCAGCTCCTGCACAGCACCCCAATCCTGCGCAGCCTAGCATTCACCGTTACTCAGCGTCACCAGCCCCACCTCCGGCAGCTGCCAACAACCAACCGACGCAGCAGTATCCTGGTCAGCTTACGCCCAACTACGGACCTCTGGGCTTGAGCATTGCTAATGGAATGATGGTCAATAATGGTACAGGTTATAGCACTGTCCCTGGCATGCAGCAGCCACAGGTTCCGAACATGCATGCAAGTATGTTTGCTGCCCAGAGCCAGCACCAGCAAGCAGCTAGTCAAGCGGGGAGCCCTCATTCTCTACCACCTTCGCGACCTGCTTCACAGGCTAGCATGATGCGGAATAGTCCACGACCGCCCGCACCAACGCCTCTCGGTGGTAATCCCGCAGGCTCTAATCTTCAGGTTCCGCAGTCCGACCAGCAAGGACTTCGACCTGGTTCTGCACCAGGTCAGCAGGGGATGCAGCCTAATCCTGGAATACACCAGCCCGCCAATCCAATGGCAATGTCCATTGATCCGATGCAAATGGCGGTACTACAACAGATGCAAGCACAACGTATGGCATTCCCAGGTGCACAGAACATGATGCAATACCCAGGATTTCCTATGCAAATACCAGGCCAGCCATGGCGAGTACAGGCCCCAGGTCAGATGCCTATGGGTGTTGGGCGAGGGCAAACGGCAGCGCAGTTGCAGCAGTACGCGGCGGCAGCAGCAATGCAACGAAGAAATGCAATGCAAGCGCCCCCGAATCCCCCGAGATAACGTATTTGGCCCTACCCTTTCCCACATCTTTATCATCTTATGCCATGGCTCAACACTTGAACATATTGGACACTAAGGAATGCTATTCACGAAACCTACACCGTACAGCCATGATTTAGTCATACCACTCCCCCCTCCCACCCATGCAAACCCATCATTCGTGCTTGTCACGCTTATTTCATTTAAAACTTTACATTATTTCTAAATTTACTCTTTTTACTTCGTCTCTGATCAGGGTAATGTATCAGGAGGCCTTAGGCGTTCTCTGGCAACTTCTACCTTATATATCCCAGTACTTGTCTCATGTATGTACGGCTATATCTCATATATACTGTATAATCTCACTCCCCTGGCGTGCACATAGTCGTGTACTACTAAGGAAGAGCCTTCTGCAAGTGATATCATGATCACGACATGCAAGTTCAATTTGAAATTCAAACTAGGTCGCCCCACCCCTTATCCTCCGACGATATTATTGTACGACTTGATGCATTTATCTCGTGTGTGTTCAATGAAATGGTGGAGACATATCCTAGTATTGCCATTTTTCATGAATAATATTTGCTATTTATCGTCTCGCCATTACAGGGCAGGGAAAGGCCAACAACGCCGAACCCACAAGATGAAGTCGCTGAAAAGTTCCGCCAACTCATGCGTTCAGCAGCGCAACCGGTGGCTGTCCTCTCAACTTGTTTAGACGATGCAGAGCGCACCCCTCATGGTGCAACCATCTCGTCTTTCGCCTCCAGTGCGCTCCATCCTCTCCCCTTAGTTACTTTTTCTATTCGAAAGCCCTCGAGACTAGTCGACGCACTTCACGCCAACAGATTCGCCAATCCCTATGCTACGCATGGGGTGGTCAACATCCTTGCAGAGCACCAGCCCGAAATTTCGAAGATGTTCTCACGTCCTGATTTGTACCCGGCGCCATTTCTCTCCATCGCATATCATCGCGAGGAGAGCATGCCCATCCTAGAAGATACTGTCGGGGCACTCTCGTGTTCTGTATTGACTTCCCTACCTATGACGACAGAAGTTCTCCAAAGATTCGGATTAACGTTTGACGAACCAACGGCAACCCCTAGCTCAGGTCTATCTTCGGAACTGTTTATCACTCGTGTCACTCGGGTATTTTTACCTCGAGACAGCTTGAACACACCGAGAAAGCCGCTCATCTACCATCAAGGTGGCTATACGTCTATTTCATAGCGACTTCTAATGTTGGCGCATCAAGGACAATTGCTACGTTTCGACGATATCTCATTAGCACATACATTAGCTCTACATACGTCTGCGGTGCTAAATCACAGTGCCCTTCCACAATCCTCCTGGTACTTACCCGTAAATGGAAGTGATATCTACGTTAGAGGGTCCGCTTTATAAATTTAGGTCATTGCAACTTCGGTCGGGATTGGAAGGTTGGATACCCTGCCGTTATTTTTGACGGTGTTCCTGACCGAAAGGGAATCGCCAAGCGTGGCAAATCGATGGTATGTTTACCCGTGTGGCAAATGGCTTGGCAGAACGAGCATGTAATATACCTAAACACTAACGGTTGACTCAGCTCGGAAGCATTACCTATAGGTATTTATCCAGCCTCGAGAAACTGGAACTACAAACCAGTCCTCTCCTTACGCCCCACGCTCACTTTTTATCAACAAACGACCAAATATGCCTCCCCGACCAGAAAGAAAGGATGCAAGGAAATGCTGTTGTTGTATTTCTTTGTGGGTTTGGTTAATTTTATCTCATTAACCTGCTAACATCGCATATATTTGCTGAATAGGCGCGTTGGCGTGTCAATCCTCGCATGGTTATCTCTCCTTAGTGGAATCGTAGGAGTTGTTGTGGCCATCCTGGGGTTTGTTCATGATTTTGGGTTCCAAACCGCTACCAAAGCCCTCCTCGTCACCCTAGGCGTTCTAAGCTTATTTTTGGCGGTCACCGCAGTTTTCGGGTGAGTTTAACTACCTCAACGCTATTCCAACCTTCTGGTTAACCGAGTTCAACTTATCATAGCATAATCGCAACCATCAAACAGTCTCCCCGCTTTGCTCGTCTTTTCTCCACAATGTTCCGCATCTGGTACTTCCTTCAACTTGCGCTCGATATCGTAGTTATAGCACTCTACTTCTCAAAGAACCTCGACTCTCTCGTACCTGGGTGTTCATCACTTAGAGTGGGAAGTCGAATGGGAATGAACACCGCGCAACGTAATTGTGAACGCTCCAGGAATAGGGCAAGCCTGCAATACACGATATCAACCGTCGTGAGGAGTGCAATCGTCTATTGTGAGTAGTAGATGAATGTATCTGGGAGTATATCTAATATCAACCTGGATAGATTTCACTCGTCAGGTCGCGAGATTTAGTAAACATTGCGCCGAGCGTGCTGAAGCTCAAGTGAACCCTCCGCTCCCAACAACCGAAGTAGCTTCAATGCCTAGGACGGAATTTGGTGGCCCTCCAGTTACTTTTCCCTTCGTACCTGCTGGAGGCGCACTATCCATACCAAACGCTCTCTCTACACAAGGCCAGCTGCGCGATGGGCAAGCCATTGCATCTGAGCAGATATCTCCTGCTTCTCAGAATTTAGCTATTCAAGGAACATACTTAGCGCAGACATCCACAGATTCGATCCAGGACGCTCGAGAAGTCCAAGTGGCCCCGTCATATTATGACACCACTGTTGCAAAAGTAGTTTGATTAAGCAAACTTTTATAAGCATCTATTACTACACTGGAACATGGGATATGGGCCGGGCCTGTTAGATTTTTTGGGAGATTCTTTCTATCTATATGCATCAGAAATTGGAACGCTTGCGTTTATTGCATTTTGTCATTCGTTATCAGGCATGGCACTATTTGTCGCTTTTTTGAACCGAGTATATGCGTCTGAATTGCGAGTTCCCGGTACTTGGAACCTTGCAATTGTCTCATCCGTCCTTGGGTTTAAATGACAGACTTAGACACGACACTAGATCAATGTTATCAAATACTCGCCTACATAGATGCAAAATAAGTGGTTTCGAGTTACTATGGTACATAAGCTACAGTAGACGGCAAAAGTTTCTTTGCATACTGTGCTACACTTTCGCTATAAAACCTAGCTATAGATGAGCATCACCAGGCTATCCAAGGGCAAACAATTTAGTTTCACGTCTCTTTGTGTTGGAAACAATTCCGACAGCTTTAGAAAACTTAAGGTCCTCTCAAGCCCGCGTAATGTATTTATTATATGAGTGCACATAGTTGTTAATACATACTATGTGGTTATTCGTTCAAACTCTTACCGGCCATCTCGGATCGCGAACGCTCGGCTATTACATTACGCAAGCCCGGGCCCGCATGTTGAACCCGATAGATAGCTAAATGCATTTAGTAATTATATTATACAGCAATATTGTAAAATATGTGCTGATAGAGTGTGTCGGCCAATGAGCAAACCCGTTTGGAGTTCCTAAAGATTCACGCTAGACTAGTGAACAAGATCTTAAGAGCAAGGAGATTAGCGTATAATATTATTATACATAGTATAATCTGCTCACCACATACCTGTAGTAGTGGACTATAATGCCTCATCGCGGTCCTCCTGAGATTTGTTCGTAAATGGCGACACTAGCTCAGAGTCCGTATATTGCTTCAGCTCGTGAGTAATTTTGGCCCAGGTTAGAAGGTTATTCTGTCAGGATGCCTCGCCAGTATTTTTGTCGGCGTTCCTGACCGGAAGGAAAACACCAAGCCTTTACCGTAAGGGGCAAATAGTTTAGCAGAGCAAACAGGTGGGTGTGCAAAACACTGATAGTGTTGACTCGGCTCGCGATCGGAAGCATTGTCCCGGGGGTATTTAAGCAGCCTTCCGAGAGCCAATCTACAAACCAGTCCGCTCTTTACGTCCCACGCTCACTTTTTGTCGACAAACGATCAAGCATGTCTATTCGACTAGGGAAGAAAATTACAAAGAAATGCAATTGGTATATCTCTCTGTAAGCTTAGTTTGTCGCATCTTGGCGATTCGCTAATTATAACATCGCATATATTTGCCTAATAGGCGTCTTAGTGTGGCGATCTTTGCGTGGTTGTGTCTCTTTATCGGGATCACAGAAGTCACAATAGTTATTCTGGGGGTCGTTCATGATTACGAGTACAACACTCCCACTAAAATCCTTCTCTTCGCCCTGGGTTCTGCGGGTTTATTCTTGATTGTAACGGCGGTTTTTGGGTGAGTCTACCTATCTCAGGGCGATCACCAGTTGGCCAACCGAGTTTAACCTACTATAGCATAATTGGAACCATCACACAGTCCCCCCGCTTTTCTTGCCTTTTTTCCACGATGTGCTGCATTTGGTTCTTCATCCAAATTGTGCTTGATATCATGGTCGTGGCGCTCTACTCCTCAAAGCACCTCGACTTCCTCATAATTGATTGTACGTCAACCAGTGCAGGAAGCCAGCTGGGAATGAATGACGCGCAATATGATTGTGATCATTCGAGAAATAAGGCGAGCTTACGAAGCGCGATATCAGGAGCCGTGAAGATTGTACTCATCTATTGTGGGTATACTGGTAGTTGAATGCGTCTGGAAGTATACTAATATCAACCTGGTAGATTCTACTCGTGAAGCTTCGAAGTTTAGCAAATATTGTACCAAGCGAGCTGCGGCCCAAAAGATCCTCTCGTCCTTGAAAACTAAAGTCACTCTAATGTCTGGGAAAGAATTTAGTGGTCCCCTGGTTACTTATTCCCTCTTTACTACTGGAGGTTCCCCATCTTCCCCTCGCGATGAGAAAGCTATCACCCCTCAAAATTTGGACGTTCGAAGAGGATGCTTGGTGCAGACGTCCACGGATTCGATCCAGGAGGGTCAAGCCCAAGCACCCCCAGCATATGATGACACTGCTGTTGCGAAAGCGGTTTGACTGAGCGAACGTTAATATGCATATACGCAATGCAAGGACACGGGGTGTGACTTGGACTCGTTGAGTTTTTTAGAGAGTTCTTTTATATCCATATGTGTCGGAAATTGGAGCGCCTGCGTTCATTATGATCTCTCGTTGCCGGGAATAGCACTCTTTACTGCGTTTTTGGCCGGACTGTATGCGCCCAAATTATAAACTTCCGGTATTGGAAAACTCACCTTGTCTCTAATTGCGAGAATTGGGCACATTCATCAAACCAATCAAATATCCGTGTAGGTATAATGCAAAATAAGCGATTTCGAGCCACTATGATACATAAAATGGATAGCAAGATATTATTGCATGCTGTACTCCATTTTCGCTATGAAACATGCGTAAGTACCGCAAAAGATTTGAGAAAGGTGTACTGACTTTCATGTTTCTTTGCATCTGAGACTTTTCTAGCAGCTTTAGTCAGGTCTTCTTGTGTGATGTATTCACTGCGTGGGTAGGTGTTAGAACCTATGAAGTGACTTATATTGCTCTTAAATATTTACCGATCATCCCGAATTGCGAACATGCCCGCTTCGGTTACCACGTTACGCAAGTCCGCACCATTAAATCCGTCAGATAGCTACATACGCTTTGTAAGTTATGGTTATAAAGTCTGGTCGCAAAATCATACCTTAACAATTGCCTCATAGTCAATCTCTCCGCTCTTGTTCACTGGGCCAGCGTGGATCTTTAGGATTTCCAAACGAGCTTGTTCATTTGGTAGGGGGATCTCAATCTTCCTGTCTAGTCGGCCGGGGCGAAGTAACGCGGGGTCGAGTGTATCTGGTCGATTTGTGGCCATAATAAGCTTAGTTTTGCCCAGAGAATCGAAGCCATCCATCTGATTCAGCAATTCCATAAGTGTGCGTTGAATCTCGCGATCGGCACTCGTCCCTTCGGAGAAACGCCTGCCCCCAATAGCGTCAATCTCATCCATAAAAATGATGCAAGGTTCATGTTCTCTTGCGTATCCGAACATCTCTCGGACAAGCCGCGCGGATTCTCCTATGTACTTGTCGACGATGGCTGAGGAGACAACCTTTAGGAAGTTTGTGCTCAGCGTAGCTGCAACAGCTCGTGCTAGTAGAGTTTTTCCGGTCCCCGGTGGCCCATACAGAAGCACGCCTTTGGGAGGCGTAATGCCGACACGAAGAAACAGCTCGGGATTCATGAGAGGAAGTTCAATAACCTATAATCGTGGTTAGATTGAGTGGTTTACTAGAGTACATCTTGGGGAATGGCGTACCTCCCGCAGTTCTCTAACTTGTTCCCCAAGACCACCAATTCCAGCAAACGAAGCTCCTCCTGGGTCCTCAAGGCTCATGTTGTATACTAACGGATCGACTTCACGCGGAAGGATTCGCATGATTGTCAAGGTTGTCATGTCAAGGCTGACTCGTGTCCCGGCCTTTAGTTTGGCCACAGGTAACGTGGGTCTAAAGGAGACAACGTATCGTGGACCGGAAGATGCTTTGACAATAACTTTTAGGTGCGCATAAGTATAGTTAGGAGGCAAAGATTATAAGTGGGGCTTACACTTCTCATCGTCTAATTGCTTCAGCACTTCACCAATTATCTGACCAACAGATTGGATTGCCTTGATGTCCTCCTCTGTTTTGGCAAATTCCTTCTCGAGGTCCTTCCCAGTAAAGCGGACTTCAAACAAGGTTTGAGTAGGGGAATAATATGTTTCAAGTATGCTACTCACGAGTCTTTAGGTTCTCGCTCATCTTATCGTGGTCTCGCATTTTCTATGGGTGTTGCAATCGGGCTTCGTTAGTGTGTCATAAATGTTGCAGTGAAATCACCAGCGCACATTACGGTATGCGATTAATGCATTCTTTCTTCGCTCATCCATAATTTCTGAGGATAGTGAGGGGGAGATTTGTGGTTGAAAGGTTGAGTAATGTGAGAGCGACGCGCGGTGACGCGTCCCATGAGCGCTCGGACATTACAATAAACGCCGACGGCGCTTATAAAATACACAACCTTACCAAAGCCACTGGCGCACAAGAGCCGATAAACCAATCTTCTGAGCATTTTCACGTCTTCTGCCACCATAACGCCTAGTACCTCCTCTTTCGACATGTGAGGTTAGTGCATCTGGATTCAGCTGTATTGGATTTCATAATAGTCGCTGGTATCACAGTAGTCAGGGATTGGTTCACGACACGAACGACCTGACGCGTGCGGCAACACCTAGCTATTCTGGGACTCCGCTGTAACACATGCAATCTGCTGCTCAAGCTGTAGGAGAGGTACTACAGTCCCCAGACGATCTTCTGAAAATCGCCGCGTTCCGGAACAAACTTGAGAAGGAAAAGGCCTCCATCGATGCGAAACTCAAGAGTGGTGTGCGGGAGCAACTCGCCGCAACCGCGGATGGTATCCAGAAACTCCACAATACGCGCAATACCCTCCAAGGCATCAAGGATGAGATGAGCGCCATTGACAGGAAATGTGGTGACCCTCGTAACGAAGTGCCGACTTTTGACCAGATTAGCAGGGTGAGCCGAACGCCTCATGGAACCATGTCCGTACACTCGGATTTTGCCTAACATGCTCCACAGGTCTCGGTGGTTCATCGTAATTTCTCACAGACCGAAGAAATGGTCAATAATCTTCTCAGCATGCACGCAAAGATTGATGCTGTTGAAGATATGCTCATGGCCGATCGTCAAGACATTCTTGGACCCGCGCCTAATCTCCTAGCGGTTCACTACCAGCTCAATCAACTTGAGGCATTCCGAAATCAGACTACACACCAAGCCAAGTCTGCGGATGCAGACGCAAGGAAAACGCTTGCGCGGCACTTTGACCGCTTAAACAAGCTTTCCAAGGCATTTGACGAGTACATCTTCGAACTGGGTTCAAACGTCTTGCCCATTGTACGAGCTAGGAACCCAGGGGTTATTGTACGGCTCATCAAAATCTGCGAGATCGAGGGCCGAGAAGACGAAAAGGTAGGTTTGCACATAATCAAACACAAGGCAGTGCTTACCCCGGATCTGCCAGGCAATTGCGATCAAACTAGTCAAGAAAGCAGCCAACCTGGATGCGGCTTCCAAATTCAAGTCCATGCTAGCAAACGCTCGTGTTTTCAAGCATTATCGTTCCGAGGTGATGAAACGCATCCGTCAATCAATTCAGCAGACTTTCACAGACAGGCAGCAAGCAGAACAAGGGGATACAATTACATATATCGACGGTCTCTCTGACTGGATGCTGGTTGACCTAATTCAGGTGTTCGATGAAGTTGTTCCTTGTTTCCCTCAGGACTACGAAATATGGTCGCTCTTTGTCAAAAGTTATCACAAGTTTCTTGACGAATCACTCCAGGCTATCGTTGCGTCCAACCCCGAGGCTAGTGTTGTTCTTCGGCTCTATGCTTTTGTAAAACGAGAATACAAGCAACACCTCAAGAAACTTCAGACCGAGCTAGAAATTGAGATTCCGCCAGAATGGTTCCAACCACCTCTTCTGGGCGGCAAAGAGCAGGAACTTATTGACGACTATGTTAAACTGATTGTTTCACGCCTCGATACTCTCACAACGAACCTCATGTCATCTGAAATTGAAGAGTTCGCTCGGCGTGAGCAACCACCGGAGATCGATCCGGAAGGACTGTATGGGATGAAGGGCCCAGTCGATTTCTTCCAGATGGTGAACCAATACACCGATGCCGCTGTGGAGAGCGGGCAAGGCGCGGTCCTAGCGAGCGTTGTTGCCGAATCTGCTCGCGTGATGACTGGACTGCAAGCACAGTGGTCAAAACTCCTCGAATCAGAGTATCGACGCTTGGTTGAAAAACCAGAAGAGGCACCAGGGGGCTTTGCCGAATATGTGATTGCCCTTGCAAACGACCAGATCAAGTCTGCGAACTTCGCAGAAACCCTTTCAACGCGTCTCGAAGAGCGGGTTTCGGAGAAGTATGCCAAGATGATAGCCGAGAAACTTGACGATGCTATCAATGGGTACCTCGATGTAGCGAAAAAGTGCACTCAAGTTCTCATCGACTTGATTTTCAATGACCTCAAGCCAGCCACCAAGAAGCTTTTCACTGCTCCTGACTGGTACGAAGGTGCTATGTCTCAAATCATCCTCACCATCCGCGATTACACCGATGACTACCAAAACTACCTCAACCCTTCAATTTTCGAAATACTGGTAGAGGATCTCATCGATATGTTTCTATCGACATATCTCACCGCTCTTCGCCGCACAAGCAAGCTACGCATGCCAGCAGCCGCAGACCGATTGCGCGAGGATATCGCCGATGCATTTGATCTTTTCAAGCAATACAAGCCTCCTCAAGAACTCGATGCAAATTTCGATGTTATGGACCAAGTACTATCACTCCTAACCGCCTCACAAGGCATGGTCTTCTTGTCATTCTGGCCTTTTGCACAACAACATGGGCCAAATTTGGCATTTGTCGAAGCTTTGATGAAAGCTCGCGATGACCTAGATCGTTCCGCCGTCTCAGAGATCATGGAGAGTTGTCGTCGCAAAGTGAAAGATGAAGGACTCACGGATCGTAAGCAGTCTATCTGCAAACCTCAGCGTGAAATTGGCTAACGACTCCCTAACAACCCCAGCCGAGAAACCGACAATTATGAAGAAGGTAGCGGCGCAATCAGTATTGGTCAGATAGCTTCATTTCCTTATAGCACATCTGTGCGTGTTGCTAATACAAAATTCATCTGGCAGGCTATGTTCCTTCAACGATAGTATTCTAGTTTTGTTTACCATAATACCACCATGCTGCGTAGCACTTAGTCTTGGTTCTTCGCCTCGTCCTGTACATTAGACCTATCGGGGATCTTCTTTGCCGTTTCGTCGATTTTCGCAAACTGAAATGGGAACCGTGCATTGTAAAGGAACGGTCTGAGGTCAAATCCTGGATGGTGGCATCCTCAACCAATACTTTTCCACAACTCTTTCTGATGCACATACGGTTATCATCCGGACTATAAGCCTCCTAAAACAGGCGTTGTAAAGGGTCAGCGTGAACAAATAGAATTGTTCCTTTAGAAACTCACCGCGTGATAAGATGGAGTGAGCGTGGTCATCTTATGCCTGTTACGAGCGTGCTCAAAAAAGAATAGTTTGACTTTGTCCGCGATCTGTCCCAGTCGTCGGTAATGTACAGGCTTCAATGCGGCGAGAATCACAAACCTGTGTGGGGGACAACATGTGACCCCATTCTTGGACCAATTTGCAGAACATGCTGTACGGCCCACATTTTTCAACTTTCCTCAATCTCCCAAAGACGGAAAGTTCATCATATGTCATGCCCATGTCTGCCTGGAGACACAATGCTTTACCACTTTCTTCCAGGTATATGCGTTGCGGACTCACCTCATCAGCTTGAACGTAATTCTCAGTGATTGGCTCGAGCTCAGCAGTTGGAATGGCGTCAAGAAAACTATAGAATGCTCAATAGCTACTTGTAGCTAAAGCTGGACATAGTGCTTTACCTCTCTAAAATCGGTAATTCAAAATGACTTTGTGCGTAACGAATAAACTTCTTCAGGTCGGTTTTGCTGATGCCTCCAATAGGATTGATGTCGGCTAGATAAAAGGGTATCAGCATGATCCCATGAAGAACGAAGGATATTTTTGAAGACCACACAGAGCTTACCCGACGAACAATCATACTTAGTGAGGTAACCTCGAAGACTCCACATCTGGTCAGTAAGTACACTCAGTATTTACACGGTGTGCCTATTACCTCTCATCAACGTTTGCGCTTCCTAGCACAAGTAGCCCGCCCATTTTGCCACGCACCCAGGGCAAAAGTTGCGCGAAAAGATAAGTAAGCACCATCCGTAATCGTGCCTACATAACACATGATATATTACCAGTTCGATCCTCAAGAACACAGTGAAAGTAACTATAAACTAACCTGAATATTTTGCAGGGCCAAATTCTCAGCATTTGAACCGCCATGAGCACGAAATTGGGGTCGGTGCCCAGTTACAACGGCGAATAAGTTCCTGACCGCTGTAACGAGCATATCCATATTTAGATCAATATGATAACTACAAAAAATCACATAAATGTACCCCGAGATACCAAAAACTAAACACTAACCTTCCTATAGCTTCGCTTAATAACTTGGCACGTTGCCTAGTATCGGCGCTAGAGTTCTCCGTCCCCATATAACACGTGTGGAATATGCGGTTAGTAAATTCACGAGGATCCACTGGAACATAATCCGATTGTTCCGGCTCGCCGCAGATCCTGCGCGCGTCGGCGATGACCTGTGGATCTGAATGTGGTGGTCTATATCCAAACGGATCAACGCAGGGCTAGTGAGCTAACCTCCCTTCCTAGCTGCCTCAGCAACCAGGCGGCTCATAGAATAGACGATAACGGCAGTAGCACAGCTGTCAATCCCCCCACTGAGGGGTATAAAATAACCTTGGGTTCGCGACCTTCGCAGGTAATCCCAGAGCCAACATGCCGGTCCCAAGCTACAGACAAGCCAAGTCAGTCATAGTCGGATGCGCTGAAATTTTTACCTACGCTATTTCTTCTTCTGGTGTGTGATATCGAACAAACCCTCGAATAGCTTCCGTATTGAGCAGTGCAAAGTCGTTGGCTCCAGAGAGCAGCATTGCAACTTCAATACGAGGATAACGTTGTGCCTCCGCGGCTTGCATGCTACGACTACTGCGGGTTCGGTGGGCTCGGACATCCTCGATGTCCACGGTAGCAGTAACAACCTCAACATCTGAAAGAGAGAATTGCGATCCTTGCGCAACAATTTGGCCATTCACAACAATCATGGCGCACCCATCGTAGTATAAGCGGTCGCCATCGCATCCCTGCTGGTTGGCATACAGATAGATCCCGCCTAACTATATCGAAACATCATTGAAATTCATCCGAGTTGGAACCAAAAATCGGCTCACAGGCCGAGCGAACTCACCTTCAGGGTGGCCTCCTTGATAAGCTCAACACGAGTGTAGAGCTTTCGCAGCTCGTGGTGGCTACCGCTGGAGTTTGTAAATATTTCCACACCATCCAACCCCATGAGGATATGCGGACTTTCTGCCACGATTGAGCGCCATACATGCGCACCAGTCATGAACGTACCTTGCGGGCGTAAACAGTTCCTCACAAAGCTCTACCCCAATACACGTGTCCAAGGTGCTAACGACCGCATCTCCGAACGGAACTTTGCCCTGATGGGGTGCTCAACAAGGTAACACATTATCAGTGATGCGCTGTTACCTGACCAGTGATAGCTTGGATCATCCGAGGAAGATAATGATCCTCAGTTTGCCTGTGTTTCTGCCAAGGCGTAAAATATCTGAGTTCCCTGTAGTTTCCATCGTTCGCGAGCCACATTTTGGGTCGTATCAGAAGAATTTTTCCGTTATGGATAATCACACGACAGTTGTACAACACGTTCTTGTGAACGATAGGCCTGTCCGATCGATGAGATTTCATTCCAAGGTGCGAATGCCCGAGTTACCCACATGCCAATGTCACACAGAATGCCACCCGTGGCTTGAGACTGGATAATCCGCCCGAGTATTTCCCACGAATGAAGGACAGTGTCACCTACGATCTCATGTTGCCGGATTACCCAGTCACCGAGTGAAAGAAAATACCTTCCAGAAAATGGTCCAAGCACCCATAGCCACTACAGTCGCGTCAGAGTTGAAACGCGGAGCTGTCTGACAACGTACGGAATCTCAAGTTCAGGCCCAACCCTTAGAGTGGCGCCCCGCTCTTTGGCAAGGCGGATACTTTCCATGATTCGTTCATAGTTTCCCTTGAAAAAAGCATCTATCAGAAATTTCTCTATATGTGCCTTCCACCTCACCTGAAAGTCTAAAGCCCATTGGTTTAACGAGCTAAACCATTCCGTCTTTGAGGGTTAGTAGATTAATCATGCGATTTGAGAGAAACATTCCAACCATCTACGGAAATACATATAGGTAGATATTTAATGACAGAAAAGGTGAATAGGTTTTTACTAACGTTGCAACGGTAAATAAGTGACCCATTTTCGCTGCCCTATGTGGTGGGGGGAAATCGGAGATCTCAGAGAGCCTGAATGACATAGTGCTTATCATTGCCGCTTACGTAAGCGTCAGTGATGTTGTACAATGCAAGTAATCTCTAAATGTACGTTGCAATTATTTGGGAGATCGGCGTAGAAATCGGTTTGGTAACGGTTATAGTTAGGAACATTGATTAAGTGTCATTCGGGCTGCTACAAGCACTCTCGTTCAAATCATGCTTTCATTGTATTACTGCGGAGAGAAACCCTGGTGCTGGTACGTCATTGATCTTTGCACTGATAAATGGGTGATAATTAGTAAGCAAGCCCTGAGTGGACGCCCAAGGCATTCCTATCCCCAAATCCGAAGGCCGATTGTCGATTTGATCATACTTGATCCAGATTTGCTCGAAACATTTGCTCTCGTCCATCACCCCAATTTTTTACGGAATGGCATCCCAATCCAAAGGTCGTGTCTTGTTGGCGTATTCTGGAGGCCTTGGTGAGACCTTGTCATAAGCTAGGATATCGTTAATTTAACTATGGACAAAAGATACATCGTGTATTCTCGCATGGTTGATTGAACAGGGGTACGAAGTTTACGCTTTCATGGCGGATGTTGGGCAAGAAGAGGTTTAAAGTTATAAGCATCTTTTTTAAACATGCATGACTGAGAGTTGTATTAGGATTTTGCTGCCGCGGAGAAAAAAGCACTTGCCGTGGGTGCAAAGAAGTTCTTCCTCGAGGTTTATTTTACATTCCTCCCTGGTACCCAGACCCATTACTCATTTGGTATTTATACTTTCAGGACATGAAGCGGGAGTTCATCACGCAGTTGATCTACCCCGCAGTTCAAGCCAACTGTATTTACGAGGCGAGTCGCTCCTCGGGTTTACTGTAAGAATCACGTATAACCAATGTGATGGCCTTTTAGGGTGTTTATCTTCTGGGGACCTCGCTGGCGCGGCCCGTCATTGCTCGCGGAATGATAGCCGTGGCGGACCGTGAAGGATGCGAGTGAGTGATATCACCCACTCTGGAAGGGCTGGATTCCTTATACTTTACCCATCAGTTTTGTTTCCCACGGCTGCACAGGGAAAGGGAACGATCAAGTTAGATTTGAGCTCGCCTTCTACGGGCTTAAACCTAGCATCAAGGTCATTGCCCCGTGGAGGATCCCTGGTGCGTGTTAGTTCGGCGATGCGTACAACCCGCATATTCAAGCAAACCACAAATAGATTTCTATCAGCGATTCGCAGGGCGCTCTGCATTGCTCGAATACGCTGGACAAAAGAATATTCCTGTCGCTCAGACGGCCGCCAAGCCTTGGTCAACTGGTGATTTCCTCAGTTCCCATTCATAACATTGTCAATAATATTGTTTGAACCCTCAGATGAGAATTTGTTCCACATTTCGTATGAGGCTGGTATCCTCGAAGACCCAAATACAACTCCGCCGGCAGACATGTGGAAACTCACCACCTCTCCCGAGGAAGCACCGTCTCAACCTGACTATATTTCCATTGAATTCAAAACAGGGCTTCCTGTCAAAGTTACACACGGCGATAAAATCTACACAGATGCTGTGGAGGTCTTCCTCGCTCTCAACGCGCTTGCCCGCAAGCATGGGATAGGTCGCATTGACATCGTCGAGAACCGGTTCATTGGTGTCAAGTCCCGCGGATGCTATGAATCCCCTGGTGCAACCATCCTTCGCGTTGCTCATATGGATATCGAGGGTTTAACACTGGATCGAAATGTCCGCGCCTTGCGTGACCAGTTTGTTACCGTACAACTGAGCCAAATCCTATACAACGGATACTTTTTCAGTCCGGAACGCGAGTTTGTTACTGCATCTATTCCAGCGAGCCAACGCACTGTCAACGGGACAGTACGTCTCAAACTGTACAAGGGCAACGTGATCGTGGAAGGGCGTTATTCCGACGAGGTAAGTTATGTAACTACCTCTCCTTCCCCGATGACCCAACGGGACTTCCCTTAATTCAACAGGCCCTATATGATGCGCGTCAATCTTCCATGGACGAGTTGGGTGGTTTCGAGCCTACTGACACAACTGGATTTATCCAAATCGAGTCAATCCGGTTGCGAAAGTAAGTATATTTTATCGCTTTCGTCCCTGTGAGGGTCTTAACCGAATTTGTAGATGGGGCGAGTCTAACATTGCTAGGGGACAAGCTGGTGTACAACCCAACGACGTGTATGGTACTCGAGTTTGAGTCAACCTGCGCGCATGTATGCTTAAAGTGAAATCGTGGTTGTTGAACGAGAATCAATGAAAAAATTGTTTAGGGCATCTCAAAATATTGACAACCAGCTCTTACAAAAGCGTGAATGAGTTGAATTTGTGTTTGTGGCGCAACTGACATGTACCTCAGTATCTCCCACCGGTAAGTTAATATGGCAGGCCCCGCAGCATTGGGCTAGGCAAAATTGACGTCATGTGGTATGCCACGCTACAGTATGAGTGTATGCTATATATGAAATGGACTCTGGCAAATACATCTACGGTACATCTATGCGAGGTTGCCCCGAATAGCCAGCATTGGCGCGAGACCCCGCAAAATAAACATGATTGATCAAAAGAGACTATGGGGTATGTCTATCGTCGCTCAGGGGAATGGGAGATTATGGTACCTTCACCTGGAGAAAGTGGCTAACCAGAGCAGGAAGGTCATTCAAGGACATGTCAACATAGCCCTGTCTACGTGTCCCACTGCAGATGATCCAGCGCACGTCAAGAGCGTGTCAACGTGTGGCTCAGGGGGCCTACCTAAATTTAAGGGCGATGAATGGACCTTTCCACGGGTATCTTGCTTGTCCCTTTGTTAGTCGGTGTATTGACAGGTTTAACGGGCTACCATCGTTTAAAAATGACCCTCGGGACCAGAGCTGAATAGGAAACCGAAGGTTATCCCCAGCAATCTAGAACCGATCGTTTCAACCCCAGCTCTTCACTTGAATGGAAATGCCAAACTCACGCCTTGCTCGAGGACTACCTGAGTAGGATGGTCATCATTGACGACACCTGTGACCACAGGTTGCCAGGCTAGCGGCCCTCCTGTGGAGTTATCGATCCTAGCACGGCATTCTAATTGAATGAGCCTCGGGCGATCTTCGTCTACGGGAAATAAAATTCCAATGATGTTCTAAAGGTTAACCCCAGACGTAATGGGAAAATCGGAGAAGGTTCAGTACACATGAAGTGGAGCTCGAATGTGGGTAAACGCACCTGGCGTGTGTACTGCGCAGTAAGATTAGGGTTCTCATCACCGGGATCGGAGCCGGTGGATCGAACCGAACGACAATGATGTCGGTGCTGCCCCCAGTCCCTCTCAAGATGGTCCGGGCAACAATACCATGCAGACTGACATCGGCTGCACCTATAAGTGATAAGTGAACGGGCGGTCAATGATCCGTTGGGGACTATGTACGTCTAGCGACGGTAACGTCATACCATTGTGTAGTGGGTTGACCACAAATCTCGCATAGATGATGGATTATATTTTGTTGCTGAGGTGAATTAGACATTGACTAACACAAATAGTTATAATAGCTATAATGTGTGCTAGCCCGAGGCGCGAGATAGAATACAGGAGCGGAAAGCAAAGGGGACAATTGGTTACGTCTGTCATTCACACCCGGCCTTTATACGGGTTGAATGAGCGCGCGTGTTATGCTGTTTGCCGGAGCCCCGCCGCAACAACGGTGTACCTGGAGTGCATGTCCCAGGTGCTCCCTGACGACTTTGGTTAGTTATGATCAACAGCTGGGACCAAAAGGAAGACATCCCATGGAACAGTGGTGAATACCGGAGTGGAGGGACTATAGGCGACCAGGAATGATCATATGAATTAGATGAGGGAGCCAAACACACGCTCGGGTCCAGGCTCCAAAGAAGCAATTGAGTCTATGAAAGTCCAGTGCAAAAACTCTGGGTGACTCGTGCGTTCACTGGCCGCAAGAAACCACCGCGTGACGCGGGACTAAAATTTTACCTCGAGACCTGTCAAATTGGGTGCCCGCTGAGGGCTCAAGGCGGCGGCAATTCATAATCAGCGCTGTGGGGGGTCCGTGTAGCCGAAACTAGGATGATGGGTCAGGTTTTTCCGCTTCCCTCGTGGCCAGATGTCGGTCGTGCGATCGCAGATGCCAACCTCCATAACAGGGGATCAGCGGGTTGCGTAACCAAAGTTTCACGGCAGACTCATCCATCAGGCTGTCTGGTCTGGCGCCCGGACGGCTATCCGGAACATGCTTGACTTGGCCCAGCCACTCACTTGATGCACATTAGAATAGGGACCACATCAAATATTAATGGCGAAATTCCATTACGAACCAACAATATGCACCAACTGCGACCGAAGATACCCCATGTGTAGTCGTCGATGTACCGTGTGAGGAAAGGTCTCGCTCGATCTTGCCAAACCTCACCAATACGGAACAAGCAATGTGATCGTCCTGCATTGAAATTAAATTTAAGATTGTCTTCTTTTAAGTCTAATTTCGTAAGCAACGCCACCGGCCGGCACGATTTCCAATTATCAGGGCGGCTCGTTGCAACATAGCCGCCCACCACCACCTCATTCTACCCAATGTCTAAGCATCACCCAGGTATGTATTGAAGAATAATTAAAAGCAGTACTATAATGTTTTCATACAGATCTTATTATGTGCCGCCGGCAGGTTGGCATTGGTAAGTGCATGTTGACGGCGCTAAAGCCACCTCACTTAAGAAAAAGTCTAGCTATAGGTCGTTTGTGCGAGAAATGCGACGGCAAATGGTAAGCAAGCCCCCAGTCGCGTTCGGTTTACTCACACACTAACCGAGATTCCACGACAGCCCCGTTTGCGACTCGTACGTTCGGCCCGAAACACTCGTCCGCATCTGCGACGAGTGTAACTTTGGTACTTACGGGGGTCGTTGTATCATTTGTGGGTCTCCCGGTACGTCACTAATCCCTTGATTGTTCGTCAGACATATTGAGGGCGCTTTGACAGGTATTTCCGACGCCTATTATTGCGCCGAGTGCACACGACTCGAGAAGGATCGGGACGGCTGCCCCAAGATTGTCAACCTAGGCGCCAGCCGGACGGACCTGTTCTATGAGAGGCGTCGCCTAGGCGAGCATCTTTTTCGCTATAGCTCATCCGCGCGGCTTCTGACTTTTTTGTTCTTGGTTTATTTAGGATTCAAGAAGGGCTAGGATGTCGATTTCACTAGATGTAATGCTGAGTACAAGTCTTTTTACACGGCGAAACATGTATCATTTTATCTACGGGATGCATGCGGATCAAGGTTTGACATCCTGGGAAAACCTTCGGCAGTGTTCCTTCCCTCGCTCCACCCGCATTGTTCCCACCGGGATTTGCGCACTCATGCTAGATAGACTTCATGCGGCCAGATAGGAGGCGGCGTGCTTAAGCTAAGGTCGGTGATTGAACCAATTAACTGCGTGTCCACCTGTCAGGGAATGAGCAAATTAACTTTGTTCTGGCCGTTAATTCCGGATGGGCACCACACCTTTGATTTGAATACAACAAAGATGTGTGTGGGGTCATGACCTCCAATCGCCTCACACTCGTCGCAGTAATCTTTGCCGCACATGATACATCTAAACCACACCCCGACGATATGTGAACTGCATAAATCACACAGGGCGTTGGAGTGGTGGAGCTCTTGGAGGTACGCTTCGAAAATGAATATGTTAACACCCGAACCAGTTCAGTGGGGCGAGTGTACCATACCTCGTGGGTCGGGTCCCCGACTGCCAGCCCCAGCCGGCTCGCTGTAGCTACCGGAAGAAAACGCGCCTCAGTTTCTTGACTCGGTAAACCAAATCAGATCCCACATACACAATTGGAATAACAGAAGTTGGACTTTCGATAGGGCGGTCGACCGGTCGAGGGAGTTTCAGGAACACATGAAGCGGGTTGTGAATCAAATGCGACTTCTCCTCGCATTGGAAGCACTGCAAAAAACCAATGGTTGTTTGTTAGTCAGGTCTTACGTGGTAGAGAGTTGAGCCAATGATGCCTGGAGGGTTGCCCAATGACGTGTGTATTATGTCCGGGAGCAAAGTGGGGCATGCATCCCGGAGAGACAAATGAAAACATCCGACAACCACGCACCAAATTGTAAGAAGTCGGTAGTGAAGGGCACGTTGCACATTGATATCGCACGCCTCTAATCGACTGCGCCGCACAAATACCAACACAAGCCACAAAATGACATCGGGAGCGCATCAGTTTCAGCTAGGCAACTAGCCCTTAAATGAACTCACCACATTACATCCCCTGCACAAAATATGATGGTCAATGCTGACTTCTTTGGCCGACGGCCCGAGCACAGTTCGAGCTTGGGTTGACCCCACAGAGTTCCTTCGAGGGCGCTGGACACCTAGAGCAGGCCCGTCGCGCGAGTCCCATAGATCGAGCGCGCGCTTACTTGCATCGCTCACCTCACGGTTATCCAGTGGGTAAGGAATCTGCAGAATCCACAATGTCAGCAAGTTTCAATAACAAAGGAGATGCCCGCGGAGCATTGCGGGTCATCGCTGTGGGCGTGTGACCTTGGTGGATCTGAAAATCCAACAACGAAGCCTGAAGATGAATAGCGCTCCTTTTCACGCGGCTCACTGGAATGGACCAGTTGAGCGTAACCCACGTTTATTCTCTTCGGTTCTGAGGACCAAGGAGCATGTATTGCCCTTCCCTCGATCAATCACCTCTATAAACACTGATCGGTATCAGGTATCAATCCATCCAGGATACCTTTTTCCGAAAAGACAACTATGTTCCGTTGCCCTAGTCCGTCCCCCACATTACCATCTATGGGTAATCTTGGACTTCGCAAAGGAATTACCACGTTGTCCGTAAAATAAGAAAATCTCGGCACGCGTTGTGCAACTCAGTGGGGGACTGACAGCCCATCCAACCGTTCGCACCCGCAAGTGCAATCTGGGGATAGCGGCCACATTCCACATTCCGCCCAGTTCACTAGTCCGCTTAGACAGCCCCGCCGCACCGAAGCACACAAAGAGCAAACATACGGAGAATTCCACTTTACCTTGATCATGATATGGGATGAATCGTGGTCACCTTCTGGAGGCGCGAGCCCCGCGGACTCGCAATTCGCACAGATGTCCACAGTGGGACATACTGCACAGTGAAATCGCGCGCCAATGATCGTTTGGAGACAACTAAAGAAAAAGGGATAAGTAAGAAGTTTTAGGAAGCTAGTAGCGGCCGCGAATAGCCGGATCGACTGTGGGTATATGCGGAGGATCGACCCAACGCAGACGCTCTGGTCCAACAAGGCGGTGCCGACAACGTCCGAAATGACCGACGGTCAAAATACTGATTACTCCAACGTAGGCAGAATGACGCTAGCCGGCACACCCTTCCTCCGACGCTTGACATGCCCCTCTTGTCCAAGTCTAGTACCCTTGAATCGAACCACCAATCACCCAGCCAGTGACGTTACTTCCCGGCACCGCGAACCCACTGGGTGAACCCCAGAGTTTGTTGGTAGTCATTCCGTTGCGCTTTCCATCCACCGCGCCCTGGCTACCCGACCAATGATCGACCATCAGAGTATTAGGCTTGGGCGCCGTGGATGATGAAGCGTAAATGCTCGACCGCGCTCAGACACAAGAAAGCCATGCACGTCTGGAGCCGGGCATCACGAATATGCGCCCTTTCTCAAACCCATAGGGGTACGTCGTACAAACCTATCATGGCTACGGCAGCACATCCAACCCACCGGAACCTCATCTACTCGCTCCGGGACCACCGGCGCCACTATGCCCGCTCCGAATCACAAAAGAAATAACTACTCACTGAGAACATAGTACCCCTTGATGTTGCATTGCTGTACACTCAAAACATTAGCATTTGATTCTCGAACTTTCTGCTCATAGAATAGAATATTCTCCTCCGGCATCCCCGCATATCTATGATGCAAGGGGTTCCCCACTTTCTTTAAGTTGAAAGGCCAACGTGAAGGGAACGCCACCATAAATGGGGGTGCCCCTCTCCCAAAAAAGAATAGGGGTATGACGCTTACTTTGATCTTGAGAATCAACACTAAACCTCGCGGCCGGGTGGGGAGGATGAGGCTCGCTGGGCTTGTTGACGGGGACGACAAGAAAAGCGTGAATTGGGTGGATATCGTGTACTTGGCTAGAATCAGTGATACCCAACAAGACGCAAATGTTCAGGTTGCAGATGTGGTTGAGTTGAAGGGGTTGTACGGAATGATTATGCGCCCGTGGATTTCGTGCCGAATCGATTCCGGGGGCATACATACAGTTACATTGTCAGTTATTTAAACAAACAACTTTTATTAGTACGCACGTATAACATTCGAAACACAGTGCAAAGTTCGGGCACGATGCGCCTACAAGGCCAACAACCGTTAGCTAGCCACGAGCTGGAATGACAAGGACCTACATTTGTGTGGTTTGATGGCAACTGATTTCTTGCAGTGACTACACGAAATCGCTGCGTCTTGCTCTAAGTAAAACAAAATTCGTCACAAACAAAAAAACGTGACGACAAGGAACGGACAGATAGAAGCACGGGCAACGCACAGAGCCACAGGGAGGCGGCATCAATTGAGCATATACACAATATTAAGGAGAATAGGAGAGCAAAAACTCACCAACATCTTTCCAAGCACCCGAACTCCAAACCTTCTCAATGTATGCATGTCGTCTACCTGTCCTGCGCTTCTTGCCAGTTGATATTGTTGTGCCATCTCGATTTACCCCTGAGCCTGTACACGTTGGCCGGATAACACGAATAGTTTTGCCATGTGCCGCCGAAAGGAAATGGCCACGGAGATAGGAGTTAGGTGCTGCTTATTGGTCGCTTCATATGAATAAACTCACCTAGGAGCGTGGCACTGCTCCCTCCTGCCAAGCTCGCCAGGCTCGCACTTTCGGCAGCGTGTACGACTCCGGCGGTTTCGATACACCCCATGCAAAGTTCGTACCCATGTTCAAGCCCTGAACTAGACGAGGAAGAAGGGGACGAAGCTGCAGGCGAAGAGGGGTGGTGCAAGCGTGGTGAAGGGGATGTCCTCGAATGTGGGGAGTAACGAGTTTGGGGGGACTGGGGATTTCGGGTCCGTGGGATACTGTAGTTGGGTCGGGCATAGTCCTCGGTGTACGTCCAACCAAAGCTTCCCCCCCTCGAAGACCTTCCAGGCGGATAGGTATGTGTTCCGGCGTGCTCATCTGCAAACGGATCCACTGCTCGCTCCTTTCCCTTGCCTCCCCCCTCTATCACGGTTGTTGGGCTTTCAGGTTGGGCAGGTCGTGAAGGTTTTTCACCGCACGTCGAGCATACGTATCGGAACGAGTCCAAAACCACCCCGCATGCAGAACAGTCCGTGACGCGCTCGGGGGTGTCCACTCCAGGGGCCTCGGCGGAAAGGAATTGCAGGACCTCGGGGGGAATATCAGGATAATCTGCAGGGTTGATTCGGCGTGGGGGGAGTGGGGGGGGAGTGATGTCTGTGCTGGAGGAAGACGGGCGGGATCCGAGGGAGCTGGGCTGGGTGGAACGTGACGAATTGGAGGATGAGTGGGTGCTTTGTGGTTTGGACTGTTGCTGTGCAGCTAGCCATGCGAGATTGTGCTGTGATGCTTCGGCTTTCTGTGGCTGTGGTTCGGGGCCGGCGATGGAAGTGGCAGCTTCGCTGGTGTAGGTATAGTAGTAATTCCCGCGTTCGTCTCTTTCGAGTGCGAGATCGCCCCCACGCGAGTCGACCGCTGAACGAGGAGGTTCGGGTTCTGCTTCGGTCTCATCAGAGACGGATGGCTCTGGCTCGACCCCCAAGACGGTTCGCATGACATAGGCGTTCTGTTCGCGCAGCCACTGGGCACCGCGTTCGCTGGGAAGAGAAGTGGTCGAAGTGTCGAGCCTCAAGCGCTGAAAGACATCGGCCGTGTCGGGACCTTCGTCTGTGCCCGACAAGGAAAAGTTGTCTGGGACTGTATGGCGTGCTGCGGTGGCGGGTGCGTTATGAGAGCTCACTGTTGCCGTGTCTTGCTCTGGAGGGTGCCCAAATCCATTTGGGTTTCGCTGAGGATCTGCTTGATTTCTTCGACCCGCGTATTCGTCTAGAGAGACAAGAGAAGCCGTATCGGACAGACTGGGGCCGTCGTAGTCTACAGTCACGGTGACCCTGAGTGTAATCTTTCGCGGCCCAGAGGACCTAGACGAATAGACAGAAGCACCCGAGCCGGGAACGTCTTCTCCAACCTGGAAATAGGCAACTGCCTCGGTCAAGTCGTTGTCGGAAGTGATATCTGTGACTTCAGCGTCGTCGTCTGTATATGAGATGGTAAACGAGCTCGCCGCAAGAGAGAAACATTCCTCAATCTGTTCACATCAGCCTCGCGCCAAGTCACCGTTATTTGACCCACCCTTGCCCGCAGCAGGTCATATGTGCAAGTCTGTGCTGACTGAAATGTAATTCGGCGCATCGAACGGTCAAATGTGCACTTGACGACTAGTGGGATATCCCCTCGCATCGACGAGACCGACCCATAGTCAGAGTATGCTGGGCACATATCTAACACCGTCGACTGTGCCGTAGTCCACAGCGTGATCGCAGCCAAGATTCGATGTCAGCTAAGCGCCCATCCGCCCTGAGAAACGCCCTTTTTGGGCAGGTGATCTGGCGCCGGGCTCTAGTCCCGGTCATCAGGTAGAGGTAATGATTCTTAGCTGGGCAACGCGCCCCCACGACTAGTATATACACGAGTCGATTGCACTAGAACCCAAATAATTTCTTCGCCTTGTTCCTCTTCTTCTCCTTTTCTTTCTCCTCTGGCATCGAAAGGGAACTATACGAGTGCTGGGCAGTTGGCCTCCTTTGCTCCACATCCGAGTGCGAGTGGGTATCGTGCATGTGGCCTCGGTGCGCCGATGGCGCTGGGGAGGGTTTAGGCGGTGGAGGCGCGTCCTTGATAAAGTAACGCTCGTCATAATATTCCTGGTACGGCTTTTCCCGATCGCTTGGTTTGGGTAAACCATCAGGTAAGGCTACGCTTCCAGTGCCATCCATGCTAATCGCTCGCAAGTCAGACACGAAGCGTTCTGGATTCATTGGATGGGTCGAGCCTGGAAGCACACATCAGACAGGCGTTTCAGAAAAAAACACAAAAGACACACCAACAAAGATCTCCTTGCCCTGTGCGGCACTCATCGTATACGCGGTTCTCATTTCCGAATACGTCATTCCTCCAGCGACAAACACAAACACCCGTTGCTTGAGTGCTTCACCCCGTGCCGAACCCGTAGGAGCTGCCTTGTGCCAGCTTGGCTGAAAATAGCCATTGTGAGTAAATACGTGGTGCTCCGGCAATCAAACGTACTTTTTGGCTTCGCAGAGACGTGGGGGCCGGAGAGGTGGTCGCTGGTGCTGGAGAAGCTCGGAAGCTACCGAGCGGTGCTGAGGAGGGTGGAGCATCCCGAACATAGGGGAACACACTCTGATCGAGCTTATTTGCAAAGTGATCCTATAGGTATTAAGGATCACGCAAATATTAATTCGGATCAAGAAACCGAGTATACAAGGCTTGCCTCGAGAACGGTTTGTAACACGGGTTGGTACCTCGACTGGTCGTACTCGTAATTTGCCGACGCCTTCTGCTTAAGTTTGCGTTTTACATCCCGGTCTGCTGAAGTCTATCATTCGAAGATGTTGGCTACCATAATTCACTGGAGAGTTGACACGCACCCTGACCACCCTTGCGCCCAGATAGGTCAACGCATTTACCGCATCCTGGTCCATCGACGACAGCCGTGCGTGCTGGTACAAGCGACGTCGATCTTCGTCTGATACACCATCACGATACATTATGTAAAGTGCGATAAGTCGAGCCTTGTCAGTTGAGCTGAGAAAGACGTGAGCATTCAATGATGAACACCGGAACCATGTGTCACTCTGGTGATGAACACGCACCTCAAATTCTTATTCTCGAGCAGAATCACCAGATCTTCAACAACGCCCTTTGGAACCTTGCCCTCCGCAGTAAGTCCCGTTGCACAATTCTGTTCACAGCAGGGCGTTAGTTTCTAAGGTAGGTAGCAGAACGATACACCTACCTGCTCTACATCTGCAACAGATGATAGGTTGTTCCGATCAAATAGCTTGTTGCATTCTCCTGCCATGTTCAGGTGTAACGAGAACTAGACGACCCACGTTCATGTCAGCACACCCGGCATAATCCAGGGCAACTAACTTAAACCCCACCTGTTCCCATGTCTCTTGATACTGTGGTAGCCCAGCCAACATGTCTTTCACTCCATTAAGTGTTTGGTCACTTCGAGATCACAAATTAGTCGCGAGGCAGGAAAGAAAAAGCAGCATAATACTAACCTACCACGGAATACCTCATTGTCAGCTAAAAACTTATTGAAATCTGCCTTGAGCTTCTCATTCGCGGCGAGGAGGTGCATATGACGGGTGGCCGTCCATATTTGGTCAGTCTCGCTGAGGACAGCAGTCCTGTCTTCGCGGATTCCACGCGAGTTTTCAAACGAGTATCTATACCGCGTGCCCCCTTCAATGGGAAGCAAATCCACCGCCATGGCCTGATACGTAAACTCGTGAATAAGAGGCGCGACTGGGTCCATCGACCGATCTGTAATAAACAAGACCCCTCGTGGCCGACCTGTTTCACCTGGTATGACTTTCTGCACCGCCCCAAAGTATACGTTAAGCACAGCCAAAGCAATAAATCACCCGAAGAAAGGAAGATGAAAAGCAAATACTCACAGGGAAATCGTGATTTGCTTTGCGGTACTCATCCAACTCTTTTTGCACAAAATGCGCGAGTCGTTTAGATATGTGCTCGTCGTTCTCGGATGTGGTCGATGATGACCGAATATTGGTCGCCATAGCGGAGCGCCATCGACTCGAGCCTTCTGCGTTGGCTGTGGCAGGTGCTTGCTCGGGTGGGTTACCCAGGGGACCAAGAGGAGGGTGGTGCGAAGGGAAGTAATATCGGATTAAGGGGTTTTCGTTCATCAGGACGCAAAGGTTTACGATCTAGTTACATGTCGATTATAAAAATGAGTTGCGGGCAAGTGGCAGGATGGTTGAAAAGGTACTTACCGACTTGGCCATGAACTTGAGATCGTTATCCAATCCTGCACGCGCAGAGTTGACAGCCACTTGTGTCGGCGATATATGGGCCGCCTCTGCTCGCCTCGAGTTGAATGCTGCGGCCGGAACTTCTTTGTGCGGGGCATACAAGCTGAAAAAAGACGCTGGAGAGCGGACTGAAAATACGCGTTGCTCGAGAGTGGCAAAGTTTACGTAGAGGTCTTGAAGAGTGCGGAGATGGGGTTCAGCAGGGGAACTAACGAGGTGGTTGAGGAGGGACTCGGGGAGACCGTCTATAAAGAAGAGATGAGCACCGCCATATCGTTTGTGACCTTGAGAAAAGTCTTCGATGATGCGGTTGACGTTCTGGGTGGTGGGCATTAGGAGATACATTGCTTCGAGCGACTGCTCGCCACGGTGCGTATTGATGCTCTCAATCACTGAGAAATATGAACAATTTATCTAGCAAATAGTTATTCCACTTACCAGTCACATTTTCCTGCAATACATCATTGTCTTTGAGGACCGCACTGAGCAGGCGCTTCGAATGGTCGTCGACAACCAAGACCTTCCATCGTCCCCGCGGATTCACCGACTGAATCGCGTCCAGAAAGCCTTTATATCGTGTCAAATGTGTCCAAAATCAATAACTAATTACTTACGTTTTCGTACTTGATCAATGAGCGAAGACATACTAGTATCGTGCAAGAGTTCAGTTGAGTCGTTGTGAGTGGTCAAACGACCGGTCAGGGTCTTATTAGGGCTTGGATAGGGTCCATAGTGGCCTCGGCGCTTGAGCCGCTCCTTCGAGCCACCATGGGCCGCCGCAAGCGCTTTCTTGATGACGACTCGAGCGACGACTCTGAAATTGATGACGACATTTCCGACCCCAACGAGGACCCAGACGAACGCGCAGCGAGGCTGCTACACCAGGATCCCTACCAGCGCAACAAGCGCCGAAAGAAAGGTCGAGGGAAGGACAGCGCAACATACGGTGTATTTGGAGATGAGAGCGAGGAGGAGGATCCCAAGGCCGGGCGGCGAGCCGACATGGCCAAGTAAGTCAATATTGCCTTGCTATTCTACTTTAAAATTTAGTGTGCGTAGAGCCCCGTCGTTTGTTTCTGGCAAACCGACAGTCATCGTGACCGAGGAGGATATTCCCGATCTTCTGGAGACCGCTGCCAAAGCAGACTCTTCTGATGAACAAGACAGCGAGGAAGACAACGCAGAAGGCCAAGTCGACGCGGCATCTTCAGACTCGGATTCGGATTCTTCAGACCCCATTCGACCTGCCTCTCCTCGACTTCACACACGCGAACCGTCAGATGAACCCCCGTCCAAGCCCGTTAGTCTGTCCGCAGGACAAGCAGCCTTCCGGGCAATGCTTTTCCAACCTAGAGACCCATATGACACGCCCGGTCTCGGTAGCACGGCGGGTATTGGAGCGCGTGGAGGTATAGGTGCACGTGGCGGTATAGGTTCGAGGGACACGGGTGATTCGACACCCGCAGAGGATGAGGTTCCTCGTGCCCAACGGTCCTTCGTTCGTACAGAAGCACCCCCGCCCCCGCCCCGCCCCGACCTCACCGCGACCGAGCGACAACACTTTGCCAAGATATCTGGTGGATTTGGTGCCCGTATGTTGGCCAGTATGGGATGGGAAGCCGGAACAGGCCTGGGTGCAAATCGCCAGGGCATTGTGACCCCAATCGAGTCCAAGCTGAGGCCGCAGAAGGCGGGTCTTGCATTTCGTGGGTTTTCTGAACGAACAGATCAAAGCAAAAGAGAGGAGAAGCGCAAGGCCAAGAGGTATGCTTCCCTACTTTGGTCGCCTATTTATTTCACACTATCTGTCCTTACAGAGAAGGCAAAATCATTTCGTCAGACTCTGATGAGCCCTCAGCGACTAAAAAGAAAAAGTCTAAAGCCCGGTTCGGAACTGATCAGCAGGAAGGCAGTGAACGACCCGCCTGGAAACGTCCTAAAAAGAGTAAAATTCGTGTCGAGCACAAGACATATGAAGAGATTGTTCGAGATGCAGGCGCGGATACTAGTACGGTCGGCCAGATTATTGATGCCACAGGCGCCGTGGTACGTCCGCTTACTTCGCACTACACACTTGGGCTAACTTGTCACCCTGTAGCCACGCGAAGTCAGCTCCATCACAGATGTGTCTGGTTGGGCTCCTACCTCTGATACAACACGTCTGGTCGAGATCCGGCACAATATCCGCATGATCGTCGATCTTGCTAAAGGTGATCTTGACGGCCTTGCGCGCGAAGCTCGCGCTCTTAATGAGCGGAAGAAATGGGTCGAGGGCGAGGAGAAGAGATTAAGAACCAAGGTTTCCGAAGAGGCTGATTGTAAGCCTTTATTCCTATCCCCTTGGCTCAAAACTAACACTTTACAGTGATTTCCCGCCTCCAGAGAGTGCACCTTGTTGTAGACGAAATCTCGGCAAAGGCCAAAGTCATTGCTCTGGAATCGGATCCAGGCCCAAAACTTGAACAGTTCACTCCTTACTTTGACCAGCTTCTCATGGAGTATCCAGCAGAGTATGAGCGATATAGGTTGGATGAAATCGTTGTTGCGTCCATTGCTCCAACTGTAGGTCTCCGTGTTTTCTCGAGGCAAACACTCTGATGAGTTTTGTTAGTTACGTCGGGCTATGGCTAATTGGGAACCACTCGAGGAACCTCTCGCATTCACAGACATATTCCGAAGGTGGAAAAAAGCGTTTAGGTTAAAACCACCCGCGGAATCTACCGCATTGATCACCAATGACTTGGGGGCCCCAATTACTACCGCAGCAAAAGAAGCGTAAGCCACACCAATGCACGTCTTTATTTGACACTAATACTTGAAATAGACAAATGACGCCCTACGAAAGTCTGCTCTGGTCAGTTTGGCTACCCCGGGTGCGGTCGAGTATCAAGTATGTCCACCTTGTTTACCCGTCCAAGATTTCCACTGATGCGGTGATTTGAACAGCAATACCTGGTCCCCCACCGAACCCGAACCCGCCCTTACGCTCTTTGATTCATGGCGTGACCTTCTCCCGCCGTTCATTCACGACAACGTGCTAGACCAGCTCATTATACCCAAAATCCAAAAGACCGTCGCGGAATGGAGCAACAAAGCCGGAATGCCTTCTCTCCAAACGATTGTGTTCCCTTGGCTGACGCATGTGGGCTTGAGGATGGAGGAGCTCGTAGGAGATGCCAAGCGAAAAATACGCGCAAGCTTGCGCGCATGGAAAGCCGGCGATGGCGTCCCGATGGACTTGATTGCCTGGAAAGATGTAAGTTTCACTTTTTTGTTCCCCGAGAATTTCTTGTATTGCTTCGTTAGCACACGGTTGTCGGTGCCCACCTTTAACTTTATCTAACTCTAAATCCCCATCTTTGCTTGGATTCACATGGATCTATGCCGAAGCTTATACCCAAATACGCGAGCATACCCTTTCTTGGACCCTTGCTCCCATTTTCCGATCATATTCCTTTTCTATCCATCATTGGTGTTATGAAACTAATCTTGCCACCCCTCCCTAGATCTTTGGAGGCAAAGACTGGGACAATGTTTTGCTCAAGTATATTGTTCCAAAACTCAGCTCCACGCTCCGGGAAGAATTCACCGTCAATCCACGGGCACAAGATATGGCACCTCTGCGCGCCGTATTGGATTGGGCGGACATCATTCGCGCTTCGATACTTGCGCGCATCCTCGAGGCCGAATTCTTTGGAAAGTGGCTGGCAACGTTGCACGTGTGGCTGACCTCGAAGAAACCCAACTTTGACGAGATTGCTCAATGGTGAGTTGTAATCTCTGGTTCTAGGCCTCTGAGACTGCGCATTTTTGCCTGCGATGGGTCTGCTAAAATCAAGGGTGTTGCGTATGAGTTTCGGGGTCCCCGCCCGATTGATGGTGAGGGCGCGTTTCGCCAATGATGAGCACCCATCACCAGGGATGCTCGGGGCCGACACTCACATGATTCCTCCGAGTTTTCATTTACCTTTGCGGCGGCCGATACCCATTTAGATCCCGTTGCTGATATTTCCTCCTGTCTCACTTTTTCCTCCGGGATTAGGTATCAATTTTGGAAAGGTGCCTTTCCTAAAAACCTCCTAGAGAACCAATCTGTAGCCAACGGATTCGAACGTGGGCTGCAATTGATGAACTCTGCAATGGCGCTTGGACCTAATGCCGCAGCCAAGTTACCCAAGCCCGATTTGACAAGAGATCCTCTTACACCAGGGACTAGCGTTGGTGGAAAGGGCAAGGGAGCAAATGGTTCCACTCGACTACAACCGTCACACGCCCCAGACGTGTCGTTCCGAACAATTGTCGATGAATTTTCTGCGGCCCACAACCTACTGCTCATGCCCACGCAAAGAACGCACGAACGTTCGAGAATGCCGTTATACCGTGTGTCAGCAAGTGCAAGTGGAAAAGGTGGAATATTGGTTTATTTATTGGATGACGTGGTCTGGACTGGGGAGGGAGAGGACTGGAAACCTATATCACTGGAGGAAATGGTGCTCAGAGCAGCGAAAAAGCAATAACCCGCTTCCCTTTTGGAGTACAAGCAACCGTTGGACAAAGGTTACACCTATAAATCTATAATTATATGTGGAATCATAGTGTACGAAAATACCGATTCCCACACAGAACACAATGCGTTCCTGGCTCCGCGAGACTCTTTGGGTTGAAATCCAAGGATCTACGCCCACATCCACTGCATGTCAATGAGCCAATGCTCGATATCAACCGCAAACTCGTCGCACATCGCTCTGTGGTCGAACCAAGTCAACAAGCAATCCAGCGAAGAGCTAATAAAACCTACCCCAAACATGCCCCATCTGGCAGCGAGCCTTAGCCAAGTTTTGAAATAGCACAACTTGTTGACACGCAGGACATTCCTCCCCGATATCAGCAGCTTGAGACAACTTCAGCATCGGCCAGGGTCCCTCTATTGGGTTCGGCGGACATATTGCGCCCAACCTGTGCTCCTGAATGTACTCTCGACTTTGAGCTCTCAGCTGTGAAAACCATGCAGATACCGAGTCGGGAATTGGACAATACTGTGCCCCAAGCATGAATGCTAGAATAGTGGTATGATCTGGAGGAGCGTAAGTAAATTGCTTGCGTCAAACAATTAGATGTATGCGCATACCAACAAAACTACCATTGTAGTGCGCAAGTATATTCTTCACCTTTGTTCGTATATGAAGAGCAACAGCCGTTTCTACGAGTGCGTGATATAATACTTGGAACTGCGAGGCCAGCTCATTGGGTATTCCTGGGCGATTCTTGGTAGAGTGCATAAGCACTGGCACGTATTATGACAGATTTCTAACCTACGATGAGGAATAAAGCAAGGCTAAGTTTCAGACGTATTTGATGAATAAGACTATCTTCGTGAGTCATGGCAAAGAAACCACTAGGCGTGTCTCCCACGTTTCTTGTATCCAATAGGTTGTACTCTGGAGCTAGAATTGCGAGCAAATGGTGTGCGACGGGGATAATATTTGAGCTATCCCATAATTCAAACATAATTCCTCTCAGCAAGACAGCAGGCGAGCAGAGACCTGAGAAAAACGCATTAGCAAATACGTTTATCCTAACGAACAAACATACTGGGGTTATGTCTTGATAGCGCGGTATGTAGATTACCAACGATAGGATTTTCCGCGTTATTTCTAGGCTCCCAAAGCTTAGCGATGCAAAGTCGTATCTTGAAATGAGCCTGGATTCGAAATGACAAGTCGTACGGCTGCAGCACTCTGAGACCGAAATTAATAAAATGCCAAGATACTTCTAGCACACTTACTCTTGCACCCAAATAACGTGGTCTCCTATTGAAGAAAAACAAAGCGCGTGGATTCTGGCGTACTCAGTGCTATCAAATGTGCGACCCTCAGCATTTTGAGTAAGCTGCCTGATACGTTTGCTAAGCTTGATTGTCGAGAGTTTTTCAGAGCCATCATTTTGCTCAATGTGCGCGTTGCTTGAAACATCCGCGCATATAATAACCGAACCCTCTGCCAGAGTAACGATCAGTATATCATCAGCTTGCATGTAATAGAGGCCTATTGATTTAGAGCAAAACTGAGTAAGAATCGGGACTAAACCTCAGGTAAACACACACCTGTGCACGTTGAAATTGCGCTGGAAGCCAGTGAGATGCGCGGAGAAGTTAATGTAACAACATGGAGGGATGAGCTACTCGATGGCCCGACTTCAGGCGGACTGGACAGGCCGCAAAAAGTGACGAATCCAGGTTTTGCTACAACAAGTAGTGGCTAAAGAATCGGACTATTAGGTGCCCTATACTAGATGGCATTATCGTAAGGGGAAGCACCTGTAATTTCGATTTGGGTTCGGCAAAAATTAAAGCGGTGATTGGTCGCCAGTCTGCCTCCATTACTAAAATTGAATCGGAAATCGAGCATGGCCCTTGTGAGCTTAACGTTTGGTCAACGATTAAAACCCATACGGAGCCGTTCAATAGCCCACATGCGAGATATACCCGGGCTGCAAGCCCATCAATGACAGAGACGTATCAAATTTGGCAGGACATACCAATCTGTGAGGCTTGACCAGTACTTATAGGCATCCATTTCGACCAAGCAAGCTTCGTAACCCAAGCGTCGGCCACATTATAGCTTAGACAAAAATGGACAGAGTACGTGGGCATATCCCAGCTATAATTCCCATTAGAACGCCAGCTTATACTGTTATTTGACCCTACTCACAAGAAAATATTCACATCTCCTGAGCGGCTTCCGAGTGCCAAAAAAGAGCCCAGGTTATATTTCTCGCCCCATGGGAGTAGTATATCTTCGCACCATGAGCTCGACCATGCAATTGCTAGTGACATGTGTCAGCGGATAAATTACAAAGAGAGGCGCATATACTTACAACACGTCTGACAATCGAGTATTTCCTTGCTTGAAATTGCGCCCTCAGTACTGTGCGAGGACATTTGGGTTTTTGTCACATCTAACACCTGCTTTGTTTGTCAATAGGTTTGTCGTTTCGGGGAACCGGTCACCGTACCTTGATCCACTCTCCTGTCAAGGCTTGTTTTGCAGGAGCCCAGATCGCCACTTGTAGGTTATTCGTTAAAGTCACCAGAAGGCAGCTTGTGGGATCTGATCAACCAGTCGTACGGCACGCTGCGACATCAACCCTACCCTCCGAGTCTATTCAGTCCGCTGGGTGACCATGTAGCTGCCCGCCAACAAGTCTCTATGCTCCCGGGACTGAGGATACGCCATTCTGACAGAGTTGATCAGCTAAGAAAGTGTTCACGAGGAAGATATCTTACGAGCTCTGTCCTCAGACCACGCCTGGATTTCTCCGAAATCATGAATAGCCGTTTTCGCCCAGTTAAATTCACGTTGACGAGGCGCTTCATTTTTGGTGCTCGACTTGTTGAGATCTGGTGTCTATCATAATAAATGATTTAGAGGTCATCTAGAGGATCGAGAAGGTAACTCTGATGACCATAATGTATATCGCTCCGCGAGTAACAATTGCGATTTGGCCATCATCTGAACATTGTAGGACATCGGTGGAGGAACTTGAGGGCGAGTCATTGATCAGCGTAGAAGAAATCAAGCTCATTGCTGTTTTATTTGGTCGTCGCAGGGATCATGAGAAAGTCACGGGACACGTGAGATGTTGACTCGGCGCTTGCACTCTACGCGCGCCATCATCCATCCTCGACACGAAAATGACGGTATGAGACTTCGAGCGCGGCTAACTGGTATTAAGATTAATAAAAATGTCTAGGACTTGTCGTATTGTTATTGTCATATGACTGATCTTACACTCAACGGCCTTGATGATTTAGAACGGGATTGGATAGAAGGATCACTCAAACCCGACAGTGAGTACTACTAAGCCATTAATGTTATTCTCTCACAGGCCGAAAAAGGCATTGATGTTCCCTCACATCAGGTTCCCCCCGACCCGAATGATAGCGACAGTAAGTATATTTATGACCTAACTGCATAAAAATGCCCAGCATCGGTAGCTCTGCCCTCCCAGGTTCATCCTTCGTATCCTTACGGAAATCCAACTAAACCATCACACCCGGTCGCTTTTGAGCCCCTAGGTCGAGGATCCTCCCGCGCGTATTACGATGATATGCGGTTTGAAAGGCTTAGAAGGCTTGACAGACTTCGTTGGACGAACCTTGGGTTGGATCTGTTACTGCCTGTTGACCATGAGCGGGAGGAAGCTATGAAAGCCGCGGCTGCCCGTAGAGCAGCAAGTGGCGCTACTGCTAATAACAACTCGGGCAATGGTGGAGGCGACGCAGATCAAGGCACGTCCGAAGAGACGGAAGTAGAGGAAGGCGATGACGAAGAGGGTGTTGAAGAGGAAGAGATTGAAGAAGCTGAACTTGAAGGGTCAAACGATGACTCGGACTTTGCGAATTAACGATCTTTCTGGCTAATGTTCGTGAACTTTACATATAATTTATTGTTAGAAATCAGCAGTGCTTAGAGATAAGATAGAGTTCATTGCACGACCCTGAAGGCTGAATGACGTCTATATAAGTTATCTGATGACGCTTCTGACCTCGCCGCTTCGGATTGCACATACACCATCCCACTGTGCATCAGTTTCTTCAAACTCGCCCTCGTTCACCCACATGGCATCTACCGCTCCAACTGTTGTGCCACCGGCCAGCAACCCACTCACTTCCAAGTTTACGGATGCCGAACGAAGGGCTGTGGATGAATTAAGGGTGAGTTGGACATGTAAATTTTGAACCAGGAAATGGTACAGCCTGACTGAAACCGGCCAGACTCGCCTTCCTTTACTCCTTGGCGAAGCATATCCTGACAAGCCCGACGCCGATAGCTCTCCTTTCGAGATCTGGGGTCTCACTCTAAATCCAGTGAGAGTAGACGACGCTCGACTAGATGTGGTACTGTCCAAGTTCCTCCGTGCAAGGTATGTAGTACGCACATCTCGATGGGTAGCACCCCTGACATTTTTATAAAGATCTTTGGATGTCGATGAGGCTGGTAAAATGCTCATATCAACTCTCAAGTGGCGGGCTGAGTTTCGGGCCGCCGATACGGTCAACGAAGAATTTGACCAGAACATATTCGGAAAAGCGGGCTACGTTTATGGGAAGGATAAGGAAGGAAGGCCAATCACGTTAGTAAATATTCTGTTTTGTTATTATAGTAATTGACCCTTCATCTGCATACCAACCAGCTATAATGTCTATGGTGGGGATCAAGATTTGAAACAGATTTTTGGCGATACCCAGCGATTCTTGAGGTACGCTTATAAGATTGTCACTAAATGAAGGATAGGAGTAAACCTATGAACACATGCAGGTGGAGAGTGGGGCTCATGGAGCGTGGTCTGCGGGAGATAGATTTCGTCAACGTCGATGCTATGATACAAGTACACGGTAAGTCACCTAAATCTGCTTAGGGCTCTTTTTTGACCTAGTTATTATTAGATTATGCCGGAGTATCGATGACCTCGCGTGATGCCAACTCAAAGAAGGCCGCAACAGAAGCGACAAAGTTATTCCAAGATTATTATCCAGAACTTTTAGTGTATGTGTCATACGATATTCCTGGAAACGTATCATGTTGACTTATTTCTTTTCATAGAGCTAAATTTTTTGTCAATGTCCCGTAAGCTACGTGCCTCCATACTGTTAGCAACCTAAACTGACTTTTACACTTTAAAAGCTCACTTTTCACTTGGATCTTTTGGCTCTTCAAGCCTCTTGTCTCTGCACAGACACTAAGCAAGATGAAAGTAGTTGGTACTGGACCTCAGACGATTGGGAAGGAATTGTTGCCTCTGGTTGCTGCGGATCAGCTACCCACCCAGTATGGCGGTGAAGTTGATCTGAGCAAAGTTTGAGATTACAATAAATTCATGATTTTATGACGAGATGATCTTTTGTTTCATTCTATATTTTGTAATGATCTTCGATGAGATACCACGTCTTGAGCAATGAATAATGTTTCCTATGCTATAAGCGGTGTTTTGTAACCGGGACCGACACGGAGAGCGCCTCAGCCGGCGATTTCGGACCAAGCTTGGATAATCAACTTCAAGTAGGCTACACCTGCACATCATCCTATCCCTTCCACCACATTCTCACTCCGATACCCCGGACCCTCCGTCCGCCATGTCCAGTTTTGAAAAACTTGTAAAACTAGCGTGTAAACCCAAAGCTGCCGCGCCCAAGTCCAAGGTATGTTCGCTCGCTTGCATCTCACGACTCTGCTGAATCCTGGTGCTCGACCTTCCCCTACAGTATATCGAACCCTTAATCTCTGCAACTTACGCAGATGATGGTTCTATACACGACATTTGCAGAGCTCTTGCGCCGCGCTTCAAAGAACCTAATGCGGTGGTATGTATCCTAAGTGGCCGCGTTCGCTTGTTGCGATGTCAAACCTTCGTTTCAATAGATCGTGTTCAAGGCACTTATCGTGCTTCATAGTATGATTCGTCAAGGGCAGACGGACAACGTATTGAAGTATCTGGCATCATCCGATGTTCTGCGACTCCGGAATGTGACAAATGGGCAATGGGATGGTAAGTGAGGGTGGCGGGTTGCTCAGCCGCCTTTTGTTGAGCTATATTCACTTTTCTAGGTTATATGGCCCCACAAAACCTTTCCAACTATGCAATGTATCTGGATACCCGGGTTCGAACGTATAAGGACCTGAAGCATGACGCGATCCGCGTCCAAAGCGAATCGAATCGGGATCGACTATCCACTGCCGATGACGATGGGCCTTCTGGAAAACCTGTTCAAAGAAGCAAGACTGTGATGGGACGGAAACTCCGAGTCATGACGGTAGAAAAAGGCTTGTTGCGCGAGACGAAGATGGTTCAACGACTGACAGATGCGCTGTTGGAGTGCAAGGTATTTATCTATAGAAATCTACCGTATTATGGCCGCCTACTACGTTATTCTTAGCTCTACGATGATACTCTGGATGACGAGCTCAATGTCACTGCTCTACGTATGCTGGTTAAGGACTTGTTGATTTTGTTCCAGGCGACCAATGAGGGTGTGATCAATGTTCTAGGTTTGTATTTGCGTCTTACCCACGCGCGACCTGGCATCTCACGCACTATCATCAGAGCACTATTTTGAGATGTCACACGTCGATGCAGAAAATGCTCTCAAGATCTATCAACATTTTTGCAAACAAACCGAGCGAGTTGTCACCTACCTTGGGATTGCAAAGAAACTTCAGAACGTGCTCAACGTCCAAATTCCTAACTTGCGCCATGTGAGTCCCTTCCTGGAGAATGAGTACGTGAAATTTGACACGTGTATAGGCACCCGTGTCGTTGGCCAAGACACTGGAGGAATATTTGAAGGACCCGAATTTTGAAGAAAATCGCCTAGAGTATAGGAACAGCAAAATTATTGCAGACGGGGGATCAACGAGCAAGAAAGAAGGCAAGACACCAGATGCCAAGCGTAAGTGATCCAATTTATTTACCGCTTCTGGTACTCATGCTTGTATTAGCCAATCCCACTGTTAAAATACCTGATAACAGCGCGGCGAGTTCGAGTACCCCCCAAGAGTCAGCAAAGCCTGGCAAGTCGGAGTTAATGGACTTTTTCGCCTCCATCGAGCAAGAGCAGCCCAGCATGTTTGACCCTCAGTCTCAGAGGTGAGTCCGAGAGCATCTTCCAAGTGTGTACTTTCTAACGACCCACGATCACCAGCCCCACCAGTGGCTATTTCCAACAACAATCCCAGTTCAATCCTTTCCTCCAACGACAGCAGACGATGTCCGTACAAATGACTGGCGCAAACGGACAGCAACCGTTCATCCAACCTCAAGTTACAGGCTTCGTTCCTGGCATGAATAACCCTTTCCCTCAACAATCTCAGCAACCATTCCTCATCCCACAGGCGACAGCGGTTCCGTTCCAACCTCAAGCCCAGCCTTTGCAACCACAAGCGACCGCTATGCCATTCATCCAACCACAAGCAACTGCCGTCCCCTTTTTGCAGCCTCAAGACACTGCCCGGCCCTTCCAGCCCCAACAGCAGCCATTCGGCCAACCAGCTCCGTTCTTACAGCCCCAAGCGACTGGCTCAAACCCGTTCAGACAGACTGTGCTCTTTCCTCAGACTACCGGGATGTCTTTTGCACCTTCGCAGAACCCCTTCCCATCCAACCCCTTCCCCTCGAACCCCTTCCCTTCAAACCCTGCCACTCCAACTGCGCAACCTGTATCAACTGGTATTGGGGCGAATGGAATCACGCGCCCAGCGTCCACGCCGATCGGTGGGATGGAGCGCAGGTCTGCGTCCATCGGTCAGACTATGGCTCCACTTGTAGCGCAAACAACTGGGTCTAGGAATCCATTTGGACCTATTGCGGCTCCCCCACCTCCACCGGTGCCTAAGCTGCCGACATTGGGAGAGCTCGCAAGTGGTGCCTTCAGCACCAATAACGCTTTTGGCAATATGAGTACCGCTGCTGGCAATGCAATCGTCGGTCAGAACCACAGCAACGGTTTCGGCCAAACGAATGGAAATGTCCAACCTCAACAGACTGGGGTACCTTCTAAAAACGTTTTTGACATGTCCAGCATCGCTTCCTCGTTTGCGCTTGGCAACCAAGCTTCCACCTCCACGCCAGCTGGGCAGCCGCCGCAAATTAAACCATTGGACCCGCAAGCTACTGCGACATCTGCATTCTCGAGCGACCGATCTTCGATCTTTTCAGCCCAGCCCACGGGGTCGTCCTTTACTTCAACTACTACGTCATTAGTTCCTCAAGTTACAGGGTTCGGCGGGAGCGCGATCAAGCCATTCAAGCCAACCTCGTCGTTTGGTGCAGAATTGATGGAAAACATGCCGCCTACCTCGTCGAATCCGTCTAGCGGGTCATCTCCGTTTGGCGCAGCCACAACGGGCTCTGGCGATACCACGACCCCTTCCCTGTCGTTCAGCCCAACATTAAGCTCTCAACTAACGGGTACAGGTAGCATGTTTGGTGGTTTGAGCTCCCAGCCGACAGGACTTGGGTCCACGTTCGGAAGCACTCTGCGTCCTCAAATGACTGGTGCTGGGGGAGCGAACCCGTTCCGCGCGTCGATGTTCAATAATTTGGGCAGCGGTTCTGGTGCTGGTAGCTTGGGTGGTGGGCTAGGTGCTAGCGGTGCTGGCATCGGGAGTGGCTTGGGCAGCGGCCTTGGTGCTAGCGTCGGCACAAACCCATTCCCTTCCAGCGCTAGCGGGCTGATGAATGTCACCTCGCCTTTTGGTGGGCAGCCGGGTGCGACAGCCGGGCTTGGTGCAAGTTCGCCTTTTGGAAGCAGTCAAGCTGGGCAACAGCAACAGCAACAACCCTCTTTCTCTTTGATATAACCCCAGGTTGGCACGAGGATGGATCTGCTTGTGGTAGTGACTACATATCCCTAATACTTGTTCAGACGGACAGAGTTGTTTTCGGAGTATGAGTTTTGGTGTGTTGCGGAATATAATAAACCCCTATACAGCAATTTTGGTTGCGATACGATCATCCTATATTGAAAAATCGCTGCCACCAGCTGCGCTTGATTCCCTGGGCAGACTTGTGTACGCTCTCTATGAGTTGATCGTAGTGTCGGACAGACGATTGGGGCCGTAGTATCTTGTCTGAAAGCGGGTACTACGAGATGCTAGTTCCTAGATCCACATACCAAGTCAATCGAAAGGTTGACGCACCTGCTTTCTCGCGACATCATCGCAGAGCGCCTGTGCCGCTGCGACCGCACGCGGAGTCAGCGTAGGCGAATCAGCAAGTACCTCGAGGACCGACTTAAACTGCGTAGGCGATCGTAGTGGGTCTTGGGGCCATCGCCTAATAATTTTAGAGAGCGATTGGCTCAGCGAGGACATGACAATGATGATGAGAAGGAAAGATCGGGGATGAATGACATAATCATAATTGGTCACGTGGTGTTTATCCTTTTACGCGTCGCGCCTAGTTATCTATTCTACCCCTTTTGCACTCCGAGTAACATGTCTGTTGAAGAGTAAGCTTAAATTATCTATAGTTATTAAATGCGGTAAACATATTATGTACAGAACCGTTCCCGAACCAACCCCAGCCCCGGCTCCAGTGCCAGCCAAGACCGAGCCTGAGCTCGAAACCAAGACAAAGATTGAGGAGCCAACTGCCGAGTCCGAGGTCGAGATTGCTAAACGAGCCTTTGCATTGCGCAACTTTGAGGAAGCTGTAGACCATTATGCGACTGCACTCGAGCTTGCGTGAGTACCATCGACTTGCACACCAGCTGAGCTTTGTCCACTGTGATGCTGACATGGCCCTTTTTCGATCCCCCAGACGAACGCAATATGGCGAGGATACCTCTGAATTTGCAGAACTGCTGCTCGTATACGGTCGTGCGCTGATTGAGAACGCCATTGTCCAAAATTCGGTGTTGGGAGGGAAGCAGGCGGCAGAGGGACAGGAGGCTCCCAAGGATGCAAATGGGGCTAGTACGCCAAACTTGCCTTGACACGTCATCCGAGACTGATGTGAATGCTCTAGCTTCCTCTAGTACCTCCCAAGCAAAGTCCGGCGACGGGCGAATTCATTTTGGAGCGGATGTTAGTAGCGATCATGAAGGAGAGGCTCCTGGTGACGATAATGAGGTCGAAGAGGGCGACGAAGGTGGCGAAGGTGGCGAAGGTGGCGAAGAGGATGAGGATGAGCCCGAGGATGACTTTAATGCTGCTTGGGATGTCTTGGACCTCGCGCGCGCATATTACGACAAACAAGAAGGGGACGACATGAAGCTGAAACTGTCCGAGGCATACATGAGTCTGGGCGATGTGTCGTTAGAGACTGGTACGTTCAATCTGCAGCCCTTTTGATATCCAGTGGTTCGTCCTAAAGTTTTACCTTAGAAAAGTTTGAGCAGGCGATTTCAGACTATACTGCCGGTCTGTCGATCAAGACCCAGTTGCTCCCATTTTATTCGCGACAAGTATGCGAAGCACATTACCGGCTTAGCCTGGTGCTCGACCTTGTGCCAGACAAGACTAGTGAGGCGGTGCGACATATCGAGCAGGCGATAGCTAGCCTCCAAGCACGCATTACAGTAATCAGTGACCGACTCGAGAGCCCATCAGATTCCAAAGGAAAGGGAAAGAGCATAGCCATCAATGATCCCATCGACACGATGGACGAAGCTGGGCTCAAGGCTGAGTTGAAGGATATCGGGGACCTTTTGAAGGATCTGTCGCTCAAAGTACGTGTCTTGGCCAGGCCGTGCAATATATCCTAATCTCGTTTGCAGCACGAGGATATGAAAGCCGCCCCAGAAGCGCAAAATCCAGTGGATGAGTCTAAAGTGAAGCAGGCACTCGACGACTGGCTCAAGCCAACGTTGCCAGCGGCAGAGGTACAGCCCTTGATGGATGGACCTGTAAATGATCTTTCAAAACTCGTCAAGAAGAAAAAGAAGGCGGCGGAGCCGCCAAAGGAGAGCACGACAAATGGAATTGGAGCCCCTTCAACAACCTCTGCCGGCAAGAGGAAGGTCGACGTGGAAGAGGTAGAAGATGAGTCGATTTCAAGGGAGAAAAAGCCCAAGATAGATTCAGAATGAGCGCAGGCCAATCTTTGCTATGACAGTTGATCTTGAGTAATGATATTTATTGTTCTATATTGTGTGATTTGGATATAAATACTTCAAAGTGCTAGTACACACTTTGTAAACAAAGTTAGGGTTAGGCCCAGTCTTGTTGAAAAAGAAAAGAAAGAGCCCGGCCAGCCCGAGGGCCAGCACAGGTCTGGAAAAGATTGAGACAGTGCCTAGCCCAGAGGACTAGACAAGATGTAGGTTCCAACTAATAAGTCCGAGGTGGACGCCGTGCTATGGCCAGCCCCCACACCTCATGCCCACAAGTACATGAAGGCAGACATGCCGTCAAGGTAAGTATGAAGAATTACTCAACCACCCACGGCGCTTCTTATACCCTCTCCTTGTGGTCCGTGCACTCGTCGGTCCCGCTGCTCGCGGAAGTATTTGTGGGCCAGAACAAATATATGCAAATGCGCGCCACTTGAGCTCCTGGCAAGTTGTCGACAGTTGCGCCAACGCGTTCACCTGTGAAGATGATTGTGTAACAATGCATCGACTCGGAAATAAACCAAGTGGAATAGGCCGCAGTCGTAGCTGCGCCATTGACTCGCATACATCGATTATCTGTCAAGACTCGCGGGATAATGGGATTAAAATGATTGGTGCTTTGCACTCGAGCTGCCGCTGTGGGGAAATAAATGCCAGCAATGTGGGGACTTGTTCCTGTGTCCACGATTAAATCTTGATGCAGGTGTACTTCGACGAAACCACGCATGTACGCATTCATTCACCCTGTGGCTGTCCAATCCATTCATTGTCTTTTCAATGGACTGGATCATCACCTCTATCTGCTCGCGCATTCAAGGGGATCCCCCCAGGCCGATCCAATCCAGACGCCCATTGAAACGGCCTCTATGCTATACGTTAACCAAGCTAAATCCTAAAGTGGCTATGTGTACTTCAACGGCAAGGCTGTCGATGTGATCCTGCAATCAGACGAATACTGTACAGGTAGCGAGCTCGGCCGCAGTCACGGCAAGATTTTTCAGATATAGATTAGCTTGAACATCTGCAAGGCTCATGCTTGCCGCACACATCACATCATTGGCGGCAAGCAGTCTATTATCGACAAAGTCCATGAGCATCACATGGGCACTGATGCCCGAATGTCTGGAGGCTCTACTCAGGCTCCCAATGCTACATATGGCGAGCAAAGGGTCTGACCCAGTGTATCTCGGCAGATCTGCTTTGTTCTCGAGGCTAGATCGATGAGTGAGCGAGGGTAGTCACATTCATGCGCGCCTGATAAAAGTGGGGACACTCGAATCCTATTCACTAGCTACCGAGTGTAAATCCGCAAGAAATATATTTAGTTGAGTATTAAACACAATGAGCGCTACAGAAATGCAACAAAAAGCAAACATCCATGTCCGGGAACAGCATCATGCCTGGCCCGGCTGAGGATCGGCCGGAGCCGAAGACGGCGCCTGTTCAGGCTGCTCGCTAAATACCTCCAGCAACCGCGCCTTGGGTCCCGCTCTTCGTATAACATATTCTCGGAGGTCCTCTTTGAGTGCCGGTTGTTTGGATATGAGCTCTTTTAGCTGTTCCCGCGGCAGTTGGAGCAGCGCTCCAAAGCTCGCCGGAGCAATCACCTTTGCGCATCGAATAAATCCCTCCCACAAGGGTGGGTTGGTCCAGATCTTTTTGGTTATCAATCGCGAAAGAAGGGTCGTCGACACAAAGCCGACGAGATTTTTATAAGTTGTCACCGCTTGGATAACCTGCCGAGATATTCATAAGGGTATTTGAATATTTTCAACAGCCGCGGCACGCACCGTCCGCAAAAATAATGTAGGAAGCGTTGCCGAATCCAACAGCTGCTGCATGACAGCTGCCAAAACATCCGAGCGGAAAACGTCTACAATCTGGAAGCATATACCGATGGCTGCGATCCGATCTTCTTTCAGGCCCAGCAAAATGGCAATAAAACGACTGTCGACGTACCTTCCATTGCTGGCTTGATTCCAATTTCCTTGTCTTCGTGCAGCAACACCATTAGATCCACGGGTGTAAGCTGTTCGCTCTGCTTCATGCGGGGCTGGTTAGACGACCCCTTGGTAAAGCTTTCCGGCGGTGCGGCAACGATCGCTTGGAATGCTGATTTGACCAGCGCCTTCGGCTCGGGCTTGCCGTTGAGCATAGACACAATCCGCGGCAAGTTTTTGACAATATCGGGCTGATAAGGTCAACCAACAACGTGTCAGCGCGGGCAATACAAATCCGAGCCACATCGACGCACCTTGTCCATTTCTCCAATGATCGGCATCAGGAATCGGGCATCTAGGTCACGTTCTGCGATAAGTTCCTTGACTAATGATACCAGGTTAGCGTTTGGTCGACCATTCTCAGTGAGAATCTTGGTAATGCGCAAGATGAGTGATTCGGCACCCGGCTCGAACGTCTTGATCAGCGTGAGCAATTTGGCATTTGTTGGGCCAAGTGAGCGAACGAGCGGTGCAAGCAAATCTTGCATCGCTTCCTGAACCGTCGGCTCCATGTGCACATACGCGGCAAAGATCCTGAAATACACATCGAGTGGCTGAAGCGAATATGAATAGGGGTACTCACTCATCCAGGAACCCTGGAAGTCTAACCGAGAGCGCAAACATGAGCTCGACATGCTGAATCACCTCGCTCTTTTTGGCGGGAAGCTCCAATTTGGGAGGAAGATACCGAGGGAAATCCCCCTCAAATGGGTCGGCTGCGGTACCGGCTTCCGATGGCCGGACTTGAAGCTGCTTCAAGAGCTTCTTTGCAAATGTGGTAATTTGGCCATTCATTGGTTCGACGTCCGGGACCCAACGCCGTACTGTATTGATTGCTGCATTTCGAGTGACCTTTTCTATGTACAACGTGAGTCATCTGGAAATGTTTTAGATGAACCAGCGAACCTGGATGAGCGGTCAGATCGAGGAGTATGCGCATGGCCTCGGACCGCACTGGGGGCCTTAGCTGGATGAATTCTCGAAGGGCCGCGAAGCCGACGCCCATTCTGAACAAGTTGAGTGTGCATATACAAACTCCGAAAAGGAAGACCCACTGTTGCGGAGTTTCAGCCAGCTCACGACATAACGACAGGACATTTGATGGAACCGAGGGCAGCTCCATCAAAAACCGTGCAAATGTCTTGTCCTTGGGTTCTAATCGGGCTTTCAGGGAAGTCGCCAGTCGGCCGAGCCAGATATCGTATTGTCGCTCCTGAATACAAGTCAGATGCATTTTCACCATCATGAAAAGAACTTGCCCTTGTAGGATTTAGCCTAGCTTGTATTTTGTCATTGTACCATTCTTCGTTCATCCAAACGATTGCCAGCCGCATCCTATACCCGCTGTGAGTGTAGTCCGCTTGGACGAGTGCGACTCACCTTCCACTAAAGTCGCCCAGCAAATAATCAAACAGCAATTGCCGCATCCCATCCTCACGGAACGCCAAATTATGCACCAATGCGCGTCCATCGCCGTTCCCACTTGGACTTCCCGGCCCACGGCTAATCATGCGCACAACCAACAACATCCACATTTCCTCAGGCGCAAGCCCAACCGCAACTTGACTTGCCGCCGCCCTAACCCCAACCTCCCTACTCGTCGACTCTTCCCCCGCATCCCAAATCCTCGTCACAGCCGACCGAACCAATCCATTACGCGCCGAATCAGAAAGATCCTTGGGCGCAGGCAGAGTAAACCCAGACGGATCCAAAAGAACCTTGACTTGTTCTTCTACCGCTTCGTCCGCTTCTGCACTGCTGATAACGAGCTTGTCGGGTTCGTACTCTAGGTCATCATCGTCAATGTCCATTTTGAGCGGGTCGAGTGGTTCTTCCTTGACTACTGGTTCGGGCTCTGCTTGAGTTTGCGACTCGAGCTGCGAGGCCGAGAGTGGAACCTGAGGCGTAGGAGCGACGACATCTGTGGGTTGGACTGGGACAGGAGGGGGCGGTACAGCCGCAGGCACCCTACTCAACCCCGCTCTCCTCGCCTACAAACCAAACCATAAACCAACGCCCCCCCCAAAAAAAACCCCCAAAAAATCAACTCACAGCAATAGCAGCAACAAGCCTCTCATCCGAAAGCACCACCAAGTTCGCAATAAGGATATCAACCACAAGCGGCAGAGGCAACGTCGAAAAGTCAAAGTTGGCAAACGTCGGAGTCGGCGCTTGAGGTTCTGTCGTTTGGGGTGTTGATACCGCCGGGGCGCTGGGTGGAGTAGGCTGAGGAGGCGGTACCACCTCGAGCCTGGTGCGTTTGGCAGCCTCGCTGGCTTCGGCCGCTTCGAGTGCCCGTTTTCGACGTGCTTCCTGGGCGGCCGCCTCCATGCGCGCAGTCTGTGCCTGGATCGCATCTGCTATTTGGCGTGTATAGGGAGCTCCTTGAGGGCTCCTGCAAACAGGGTTAGCCGGCGGCAGACACGAATGAAGAGCACTCGCTTGTATATATGATGCAACAATATCTTGATAGATTTTTCTGCGCTCCGCACGCTCATGGGGGACTGAGAGCCCATGGCCACTTGAGGCGTCCATGTCAACACCGCCTGGATGATGAGATGGGCAAACGTCGGCCGTAGCTTGAACAACGCAGCAAGCGTATTAATGAGCGCCGAAAGTAAATCCACATTCCTACACTCCAATCAACCCACCACCCAACACCCAAAAACTCAAAAACCCCGACTCACGAACAAGTATACAACGTCATGATACACTTTTTCACAAGCTCACCGCCCTCGGTCTCGAGCCCAGTCGGGGAGATAAACGGATGGTCGGACGGGCACATGGTCAAGTTTGGGTCGGATTTATTCTGAAGCTAGTCATTGCAATAAAAATCAATGTATTGGCCAAATGTGAATATATACTGGTACTGTACTACCCTGGGATCATTGACACCACGCGTCTGTACCAGAATCGCCCGCTGCATAAACTTTATAGCACTCAGCCGTACTCCGAGTGCAACGCTTGCGTCATCGAGGAGGGCAAGGATACGAGCCTTGGCGGCGGTGAGAGCATCCCACTGTTGTCGAGCCGACCGATTCGTACAACTACAAGGCATCAGACTTCAACCAAAACACAAAAAACGCAACGTACAAGACTCGAAACAGCAAAGGATACGACGCAGCAAGACACTGAATCCCGCCCTTGACATAACCCGTCGCGCTCTCGCCCACCAAACCAATCTGAACATCCAACGTCGACGAAGCAACTAGACGCAAAAAAAAAGATCAAGCCATATTCGGATCACGCGACACCAACCAACGAGAAACTCACTCTGCGCACGATTCTCAACGACCAAACTCGACTGGGTCAAACCAAATAACAACAAGTCGAGCATCCACTGTTTCACAATCGATTCTCCAGGCTGAACAAGTACCCTCGCAGCAAGGGTAGTAAGAAAGATCGGAATGGTCGACTGTTGTTGTTCCAAAACCATTCTCAACTCGCTCAAAATGTGTATCTGCTCGGCAGACCCAGGAGGCGCATTCAACGCCGCATTAAAAGCGTTTGGATCCATTATGTGTCGAGGTGGATGCCCATGCACAGTCTCTGTCGTCGTATGAACCAAAATCGAGCCACAATCTAATGTAAACAAAAAGCGCTGCATTGGGCGCTTAACACATTCCAGCGCCTAGCTCCTAATATCACCCCTCCTATTCCGACGTCGATCTCCGTCATGGTAAAAACAAGTATCATTCACATTCACAACTAACCCATATGGCAGTCATCCCAAGTCCAGAGACTCCTCGAAGCCGAGAAAGAGGCAGCCAAGATTGTCCAAGAAGCAAGACAATGTGTGTCCAGATTGACACACTTTACACCCACTCACTCTCCACAGACCGCGCTCAGAGACTTAAAGACGCACGCACAGAAGCCGCTAAAGATATTGAAGCGTACAAGCAACACAAGGAAGAAGAGTTTAATTCGCTCCAGGGCCAGGTTCGTCCCGTCACCATTATGAAAGTCCCAACTGACTGCGGTGCCGACATTGCATCGTTGCCCACACGATATTACTCGTGGACCCACAGCGCGCTGGCAGCACGTCGAATGCGCAAGACGCGATAGACAAGGACACCGAGGCCAAGATTGCCACGATCCAGAGTGCATACGCCGCGCAAAAGGACGGGGTGGTGGAAAAGCTCCTAGACCGCGTCGTGCTCGTCAAACCCGAGCTGCACCGCAACCTGACCAAGATCACGGCTTGATGTGGATTCATGTAGATATTCCAACTAGTGGTTGATTAACTCGCGAGGTATCGTTAAACAGGATATTGATGTTACATATATCGCGATATGCTCCGGGCCAAGAACAAATGACAGGCATCAACACATGATAGAATACATTTGCGCATAATGAAAGAGTAGAAACCGCAACTGGAGCTACCTGGCAGCCTTGGTATCGACAGACTGGGCGGCATGCTTGAGCTCGTCTTCGAGCCAAGGCAGACCGCGGGGCATGCCGCCCGTGCGACGGTCGTGAGGGGGCGGAGGGGGCGGCATGGGGTCGCCGACAGGCAAGAGGCCAAATGACTGGAGGGGCGGCAGAGTCACGTGGGAGGCCATGGGCTGGAAGACCGCCGGAGACCGCGGACGACCAAATGCGTCGGGGGGTGGTGGCGACACAGGGCTGGCGACAGGGGCAACAGGGGCTGGAGAGTCTGCCGATTGGGTCAGGGCAGCAGGCGCAACCCAGGCGCGTCTAAACTCGGTATTGATGAGCTCTGCCAGCGATATGCCCCACTGCTTTTCAAACTCGGCACACCACTCTGAAACACGCGGATCATGGTGCTGGGAAATGGCGGCCCGGGAGCGCACGACGGCCAATAAGAGGGTGCCGACTGCCAAAAGGTATTAGCAGGGATATAGAAATGAGATGTGACGCACTCCACATGCTTAGGCGCCCTCGGGTGCCCAAGGCGGCGAGAATCAGGGTCAAATTGTCGTGCGCACGTTGTTGGTGGACTGAATGGGCCCTGGCGGCCTCTCTATTAGGCATGACTTCGAGGAGCTAATGAGGCCAATTAGAGTGAGATCTGAGCACAAACAGGACGCACTTCGTGTAGACCGAGCACAGAGCACTCGGCGAGGGCATGCATATATGCAAAGAGCCATCCGCCGGTGGAGCCGCCATTGTCGAGCGAGGCCATGTGGAGATGGAGGGTATCGAGGTTGAAGCGCATACGCTCGGGGAGGGACAGTTCCCACGACTGTGACGGTCAGCCTCGCGCAGCCAACAATAGAGTACGTACATGGAGACACTGCTCGGAATGGGCAATGGTGTCCATTGTGACCGAGTCGCCGGGACCTGGGGGACGGCCTTTTTTGTTTATTTCTGTGATTTGGTGCATAACAGTAGTGTATATCCATGCGACGCGGATGAGGTGGCCGAGCTCGCCGATGGAGGAAGGATGGGAGTGGGGGATGGGGAACTGGAGGTACTCTGCCAAAAGGCGTTAGATCGGGAGTGGGGAACGCGGGGGCTGACCTGGGGGAGCGTCTCTGCGCAAGCCGAGATCAAAGGTAGCCTCATCGAGGGGGAGGCGGAGCTTGAGCTGGCTGTCCTTGAAGGTCATGGGGCGGGCGGTAAAGGCAGACGAAAGCGACTCGACGACATAGAGGACCCAGAAGGTGCGGCGATGGCACTCTGCGCTGATCGAGTGGTCCAAGGCGCCGTCGTCTGCGGGGGGAAAGACAACAGCGGCGGGATCGTCCATTGCCGAGACGCCGAGATCCTTCATGATCTGGAAAGCGATGCCTGGGGAGAGTGAGCGAGCAGGCTGGAGATGGGATGACCTACACATGTGGCGATCGTTTTGGGTGGGACGGCGCATCACACACTCGTGGAGCATGAGCAGACAGAGGGCCTGGGCAGCAGCGAGGTCTGGGCGCAAGGCCAGCTGGCCGTTCTGGTCAAAGAGCTCCGCGTTTGCGGCCTGGCGAGTGTGAGAATGAACTGAGGCGATGACGCATGGACGGACCTGGGCAAAGCGCTCGCCGGCATGCCAGGAGGGCACTGTGCGGATGGCGGGCTGGTGGGAAAAGGGGGCGGCGAGGGCAAAGATGCTGTTGAGCAGGGGCATGGGGACCTGGCCCCTGCTGAGCGCATGCATAAACGTGGGACGGTGGAACATGAGATTGGCGGGGTGCTGGTTGCTAAAGAAGACTGGAGGGGGATGAGAGGGACCACAGAGAGCACACCACTCACGATTGACGAGCTCGCGGGCGAGATGGGGCTCGACGTCGATGGCGTTCTTGTCGCCCGAGAGACGGCCCGAGCTGGTGCGGGGCGACACAATCTTGAGGCCGAGATAGAGCGGCTCGGCGGACTCGTAGCGGCGGCGGGTGCGGTCGTCGGGGATGCGCTTGTAGGGGTGGTAGTAGTCCCATGGGGGGGGCAGGGGGCTGATGGGCGTCGCAAAGGGCCGTGGGGGCTGGTCGGGGCGGTGGTGGTGGCCGGGGATGGGCACGGGCGTCGGCGACGGCGGCGACGTGGCATACGACGGACCGGCCTTTTCGTCGGTGCCGTGTCCTGCGTACGTCAGCACAGCCAGACACATATGCAACTCACCGTGGGTCATGAGGTGCGCGACAGACACGGAATGGCGGCGCGGGCGGTTCTGGGGGTGCTCCTCGTCGTGCTCTCGGCTGCGCGGGGGCGGCACCACCCGCCCATTCGCATCGGTGTAGACGCACTGCTTGCCCGCAAAGTCGCAGTTGGCGCACGGGGCTGCTGCCGTCAGCACAGTCCAGCTCGATTGGTCACTCACAGGTCCCGTCGCACCGTCGCTTGCTCTTGTGGCACGAGTCGCACGCCTGCATCGTCAGCGTCGTCTAGTGCACATGGGGCCCACCTTGGACAGCCGCTTGCGTTTGCCGCGCACGGGCGCACCAGAGCGCGGCATCGAGTCGTCGTCGTCGGTGATGTTGGTGCGCAGGCTGAGCGCGTCGGCGTCGTCGGGCAGTGCGCGGCGGTCGAACAGCGACGACCCAGACACACTCGGCGTCGACGGCGATGGGGCCCGGCGGGTGGTGGGGAACTGGAAACTCATCGTCGTGGTCGCTGCCAAGTCCATTTCACATGGCGCCTGCCGCCGGTGCAAGCCGCACGGACCAGCCGCCGGCATCTCATATCATCAATATCATTCACACACTGCATACATCTAGTCAAACAGCCCAAAGCCCATATCATCGTCTGATTCTTCCTGTACGCCTGTAAGTCCAGACCCGGCCATCCACACCACATACCTTTTCTTCCTCCTTCTTCTCTTCCTTCTTCTCCTCGGCTGGTGCCGCTCCCCCACTAGCCGCCGGCGCACCTCCTCCGCTCGCCACCGCACCACCACCCGACGGCACCGAAGCCAGCTTGCCGATTCCCTCGGCAATCAGCTACACAGCCTTTAGCTTTTCACATTGTTTCATACGGTCCACCCACCGCGTTGATGTCCTTGCCCTCTAGCTCGCTCAGCAGCTTGTCCAGCCGCTCCTCATCTACATCCGCACCCGCTGCCGACACCACCTTTTCAATATCCGCCTTTCCGGGCGACGCATTACCTCCAATTTGGAGCAGCAAGTATGCAGCAATATAACGCATCTGCCTGGTCAGCTGCGTTCTTCCTAATCCATGACCTACAATAAACGGCAGCCACAAATCACTGCACAGTATCAGTATGCGTCTGCATTGCACACCCCACCCACAATTTAATCCCGCAGGAGGACTTGAGGATTCTGTCGTCGAGAACAGCCCATAATTTGCTCCCGGTGTTGATCATATCGCATCCGCACCGGTCCTACCCAGCACCACAAGTGGCGCACACATACCCCGGATGCAATCCCCATCCGCCCCTCCACACCACTCCCATCCGAAATGGTAAATCCAACGAATCAACACCACCCGCGCTGACCCCTTGCAGTCCGACAACGAGGTCACAGACCCCCAGCATGCCGCCGACCTCAAGAAGCGCCGCACCTTTCGCACATTCTCATACCGCGGCGTCGAGCTCGAAAAGCTGCTCGACATGACCAACGAAGACGTGAGCCAATCATCGCTTTAGCATACACCCACTAACCCCACCAGTTTGTCGAGGTACATCTCACCCTCTCCCCCATTCCCATCTAACCCTCCCCAGCTCGTCCACGCCCGCGCCCGACGCCGCTTCCAACGCGGCCTCAAACGCCGTCCCATGGGCCTCATCAAGAAGCTGCGAAAAGCCAAAAAAGAGGCTCCGCCCAACGAAAAACCCGCAGTCGTCAAGACACATCTCCGGGACATGATCATCGTCCCAGAAATGATCGGTTCAGTCGTCGGCATCTACAACGGCAAAGTCAGCCCCCTAACCGTCGCTTCCAAATCCTCGGTTGACAGTAGTGCAGGTCTTCAACTCGGTCGAGATCAAGCCCGAGATGACGGGCCATTACCTTGCAGAGTGTGAGTCTGCCACCGTCGATCTGGGCTGCACTTACGCGCCTCAGTCTCCATCTCGTACAAGCCCGTCAAGCACGGTCGTCCGGGTATCGGTGCAACACACTGTACGTCCTTTTGCTCACATTCTATCCCCTACTGACCTCTCTACAGCCTCCCGATTGTACGCGCCCAACTCTTCTGCATGCACACCCACTAACCCGCCCTCTCTAGCATCCCTCTCAAGTAAAAAGGCCGTTTGTATTTGTACTATGCATTCCTTATATCAATCATGATACACCGTGTGATACGCAGCGCATACACCCAACCCAAATCCAATAAAATAATCTACTTTTTAGACCCCCTGCTCAACGACCGTCGATTCTTCTTCTTGGGAGGCTGCTGCTCCTGTTCCCCCACCCGCTTCTTCGACCCCGACTCGCTACTCTTCACAGACACAACAGTCGACACACTCTTTCGCCTCGCCGGATCCGCAAGCTTAGCCACATGCGCCTCTGCATCCACCCAATCCCCCGCCGCATCATCAATCGCATACCTAGCCACTATCAGCCCCACCACATACACACAAACTAAACCTCACTTGGACAAATCAAGCGCATCAATCATCTCGCGTTGCTTGGCGCGCACCTCCAACTCTCTCGTCACCTCCTCTCCAGCCTCGCGCAACTCTTCTTCGACCGTCTGGGCTAGCGGTTTCCAATCTTCCGCTGTTGCTGCCGCTGCCGCTGCAGCCGAGACAGGAATATCCGCCCCTATCGCGTCTTTGTGCACGCTTTGAAGACGCGTGCAGATCTTTCGTATGGCTTTGACGAATAGGGCTAGGGCCTGGTTCACCGGAATCCCAAGTTCGGTCTAGCCACACACACACAACCCAGTCACCCCACTCTAAAACCACACGTGCACGTGCCAAGTTGGCTCACCTCGACCTGCTCAACCGTCTTGCGCTGCATTCCCAAACACACCAAAATCGAACTCTGCACCGCATTCAGTTTCACATCCGCGCCTAACCGGCGCGTAAAATAGAGCGTTCCGAGGGCGGGTAAGAGGTCCATGATAACATGATAGTCGACAAGGCTGTTCGCGTACGATTCGAGTCGTTTGAGGTCGAACGGTGTTAGCATAAAGTTGAGCTCCGTCAGCCCGATCTCTATACGAAGTCATCCCAAACTTGGTTAGTATCTCCCCGGGGTGGGAGTTGATCGGGGCTGGGCTGGCTCACCTTGGACCGCCCGGCCCGATCTTTGTTCAGCGCTTGATATTGCCTCGAGGATGCTCAGCGCGGTTACAGACCCAAATTCTCTAAATTGAAACGAGAGCAAAGACAGGAACCGTCTCCGGAAATCTGCGGGCTCCGGGGTAAACAAAAACTCAATCTGGGGCAGGGGGCGCGGAGGCTAGAACTCGCCTTGGGCAAAAGCTCCTATCCAGTGTTCTCCCTCTCCCAAGCTTTTTAGCATGACGCATGTGTTTTCGCCTGTCAAGTCGCTGCTTGTTTGGCGCAGGTAGAGCGGGCAGTACCCTGCGCGTTTCCAAAAACGGAGCAATTGCGCCGAGAGGCCGTATGAAACACCGATATAGTCAAGCATCTCCGGCTTGCGTTGCGACAGCCGTTGGAGCAGCGGGGGCATTTGAGCAGCGGAACGGACCGCAATTTTGTCTGTCAAAAGAGTAGTGCCCTGGCGCATATACCTATTAGTCCGAGTTCGGCTGGGCAGTGAGCATATATACCGGGTCGATCACCGGGCGGTATTCTTCTTCTTGGGTCTCTTCTGGTACCTCGTCAAGGTTAAAGTATTCCCCATTGTAGAAAGATTCTAGCGCCTTCAACGCCCTGCTGCCGTATCCCATCTTGGAACACAGTTCAGCGCCAGGTCAGAACGCAGCTCCGACCACTTACACTAGCATAATCAGGGTGCGTTGCAATGCGCACGATTCTGGCCCCCGAAAGCTCTGCAAAGTTATTGTCTTGGAACTATGATCCGAAGAACTCGGTCATTGCCCCTACCGAGAACGCACCCGAACACGCACCTGCTGGGATATTATCCAGGGGATCAGGTCCCCTCCAGACCGTATTCCGTGACTTAGACTCTCCAGGATAGCCTGTTTGGAAATATTTCCTTCTAGAGCAAGTTGGAGCACCACCAACGGATCAGGCAACGTGCTCTCATCGTCCCTGAGCGGTGGAAGCAGCACGAACAAGTGGTGCGCGGGCGCATCACTCATAAGCTGCAAATCATTCGGCGAGTTTTTGTAATGACTCGCAACGAAAAGCGCCATCATGCGCTGCAAAAAGACTTCCGACGCCGGGTTATAGCTAAACAGGGTGTCCCGGTTCACATAGAACAATTCGCACTGCGGGGGATGCGGACACCCCGACCCGCTAATCCCGCGTGACGCAACAGTTGCGTCGAGGCAGAGCACAGCGTGCAACCACTTTTCGACCTTGTCGCCACTGCCATATCGAATAGGGGTCTCGAGCTTGATCTCTCGTAGCGTTCGTGCCTTGACACCAGATCCAGATGCTGCCTTCCTTTTTGAATTAGGCGCGAGTGAATCATCGTTGTCTTTTGCGCGGGCACTTTCGCGAAGTTGTTGGATTAGTTTGAGTGACAGCGAGCGGCCAGTTCCTTCGTATCCATTGATGGTTGACGCCATAAACACCAAATAAGGTCCAAGGAGGTTTCGGACTAGAGGTAACGGAATTGCCGCAGCCTCGTCGATGACGACTAGTTCCGCCTGACCGAGCACATGCGCGTCTTGGGGTTGAATATACTACAATTCGAGTTAGAGCGGGTGTCACGCTAGTACCAATAGACTTACCTGGATCGTCTGGCGGTGCTCCCTAAATACATTGACCCTGACGATCGCCTTGTTGAAATCGGGATTCGTGCTTTGTACAATGTCATAATCCAGGTGTTCTTCATACCCGAGCACATCCATCCCTTTAAAAATAAAATCAAACAACGTCTTCAAGTTCTCCGGGCTCGGACTAGTAACGAATATATTCGAATATCCATGCGCGAGCGCTGCTGCAATGGCCATACCCAACGCAGCGGACTTGCCTCGACCGCGCGCCGCAGTAAGCGCGACCGTCGACGAAAGTGTCTTCTCGGCAATAGCTTCAACAAATGTCAGAAGCGCCTTGGCCTGTCAAACAGTTGGGCTGGGGATCGTACGGTAAGAAGTAGCCGCCCAATACGCACCTGATCTATGGTTTTCGCAAGCTTGATCAAGTCCCCAATGGGTTTGGTATCTACCAAACTCTCCTTGAGTTCAGCGAGCTCCACCTCAATCTGCTTTCCTTTTCCTTTCTCTTCCGCCTCGTCGATGGGCTCGATGTCTTTGCCTCGAGAAATAGGAAGGACGTTTAGCTCGTCATCCAGGACGAGGCAATCATCACAAGAAGCCAAGGATAGAATGAACCGCTCGTTGAACCGAGCAGTGACGGAGTCATGGGAGGAGGTGCGGTACCGGGCATGAACATCCTATATGCCCATATTAGGTTTGTCTAATATTCACACGAAGCAACGCGCCCTTACCATAGTCATGGTGTACAGCTGCTTTAGTGATGTCATCGTCTTGAGGAGCAGAACTACTAGCCCACCACCCTCTACAGTCTCGATCGTGCGTGCCAGCAGGTTGGGCGTAATGGCCTCAAAGTCTTGCAGTACGCACATGCCGTATGTGTTTCCCAGAATCTTGTGCGATTCTTTATAGTACCTAGGCCGCAACTATAATAATTACTTGGGCAGCTCTGCGAGGCACTCACGTATATCGAATATCGGTAACTGTCACAAAGATCTCAAAAGGGTCTTGCTCATTTGCCTCTCGTATCCCTCGCTTTACGTCTCTCTTGATCTTGGCCTCACGCTTCTTTCGATGACTGTCACCCGTAATTAATATTGTGATTTTCGGTTCGGGGTTATGACGTACCTAGTAAAGCCTAGGTCCTTCTTATAACACCATAATACCGACGGACGTGCAGAAACCCGTGCTTGTGATAAAAGAAAGTGCAGGTTGACAATCTACGGCCAAGGTGAGATACATAGTTTGCGTATTCGCCTAGACTCGCCTGGTCCCTCCCCTTATCTCCGACGAGTACAATAAACGAGCGGTAATTCCTCTTGACATTGTTGTTAATTAGGATCGGTATCCTGTTGTCTAGTTGTTTCCTCATTTTATGGTAGATAACGGTGGTGGGGAAAACAAGAAATTTAAGATCAAATTGCTCTGTAATCTACTTGGCACAGCCACAGGTACTGATCGAAGCTCAAAATTAATGTGAACCGCCCGATTGGCAGCGAGTGCATTCTACAAGGGAAATCTCTCATGTGACTGTATTCGCCAAGCCATTACTCGATAATTCTATTATACTGAATGTATGGTTGACTGGACTGGATGACGCATTGAAATTCGTATATTTCTACAATACAAATGTTTGACCTAATTGCTCTCCTACTCGGACTTGGGCTGGTACTTTTCAGGATTGGTTCCATGATGCGGGTGCGCAACAAAGTTGAACCTAGTCCAAGAGCTGGTAAGCACGTGTAATTTTGAAGATCTGTGCGATGAGCGTACCATGGGATGGCGGCTAGTACAAGGAGGAAGTTCAGTTTACTCTAATAAACGTAACATTCAAGTACTAACCAAATTTTAATTGACTGAATGCGGAATTACGGTGAGCAGCACCTTGAATGAACGGGGGCATGTCCGATTCCTCTGTGGTGCGTGGTTAAATGGTGAAGTAAGCAAATGAGAACAACCCACCATAAATTGGTTTCCCTGCGGCAACGCGCGCGGAAAGCTCCTTGCAATCTAGCTGTTCCTCACGAGAATTCTCCGTCCAACCCCAGAAGCGCACTGGAAAAAACCATGAGATTTATAAGTGGTCATCAAGAATGTGCTCACATGAAGAGCGCTGGTATGCCAAGAGGAATCCGCCAATTGCTCCGAGGCAAGTTACCATCCTGAGGGCAGGTCGCATCTGGTGACGTGACGGGTCCATCCACTCTGGTAGGTGCTTGAGTAGTGGATGCACAGTTACCATAGAATCATACCATATGCGAGGAGTGCTGCTGGACCGGCGGCTGTTGCACCAGCCCAGGCAGCATAATCGCTGGGCCGGAAGTAGCGGACCACTCGGCCAAACCGAGGATCCGCGTCGAGAAGGGGGTAGGGGGTTTGTGTCGCCTTCAAGGGCATTCTAATTATTGCGTTATATGTGAGTGATATTAATCATGGTTAACCGCATACTTAGATATGTGGGAGTTGGCAAGAAGGCGTGAACCATGCGTTACAAGATCAACCGTTACATGTAACATTGTGTGGCACTTTGGGAACGGTTTGATTGTTACCGGTACCTCTGTGCCTTACCACGATGGAAGACGAACTCTGGGGCAATGCGTGGGGTTCAACCACAGAGTCCAAAGCACCTCCTCCGTCTCCAGGAATAAAAAAATCTAGCTCGCCAAATCTAACTCCTGCATGGCCGACTACATCTGTACCTGCGACTGGTCTTTCTGATGCTTGGGGAGCTTCTGCCTGGGGCGCTAGTAATGCCGGTGCCGATGATTCTGGGGGCGGCTGGGGAGATAGTCTAGAGTATGACAATCAAGCGCTTGAGCCTGTTGCGTTGCATACTGAGTCTGATGTTGCTGTTGAACTTAAGGAAGAAGAAGTTATCGAGGTATGGACCTAATGGTGCTCGCTAAGTACATATGTCTTTGTAACGTTTCGATATCGTTAGCATGAGCAGGAGGTCTATTTATCCTCGGCAGAACATCAATCAGATATACCCCATAGTCCTTTACCATCGTCTCCACCACTTGAAGGAAGCCAGACGACCAACTCACGCTCTTCGTCTCCGTCGGTCGACCCTCCTGACCGACTTTCACTCGATGAACCTCCTCATGAGCCACCTGTCACGCCTCGTATCTCCCAACAGGTTGTGCCGACCTCTCCCCCACGCCCCGATTTAGACGATAGTTTTGGTGGATTTGAGACGGGGAACAAGGCTCGTCTGCGGGTAGCCGCCGGCACAGAAGAAGATCCCTGGAGTCCCGCTGCTGGAGATTTAACCTTCCCTCCCATACAAGTCCCATCACAAGTAGAAGGGGATCCCGCTGCAAGCGATGATGCCTGGGAGTCTGAGTGGCATTCTAAGGATGACGAAGCATCGGCGGAAGTGGGACCAGCTGATGAATGGGAACGGGCACGGGCGAAGAAAGAACGCAAGGACCTTAAAATTGTAAGCACTAACTTGGAATGCTAGTTTTCATTGATTCAGAATCGATGCTTGAAGCCGCCCGAGGTTGTTTCTGGTTACTTATCCAATTGGGAATCGGTGGTAACGGAGATATGGCCCGAGGCGCCACTGCCGCGTAGTGAGCCGTCGGTTGAGTGGCGATCACCATTAGAGGAGGTTTCCGAGTTGTGAGTAACCAGGCTCTCAATTAAACACCAACTGATACGATCATTCTCGAGGCAAACATTGCGCAAATTGTATCGTCTTCCGACATTAACGACAACCCTTTCTTCGCCTCCTCCAACTCTTGCGCCCTTGCCACCGTTCTCTTCTACGCAAATTCACACCCGCCAGCGTGCGGCGCTCAAGGCGACCCGCGTTTCGGCCGTTGCTCAACTCAGCCCATTTGCCCACCTCACATCCGCGCGTTCCATCCAAGCTGCGCATCGGTTCTCGTCCAGATCTAGCTTGAGCATTTCCAAATCTTCTCTTGAATTTGGAGATGGTGTGGTTGGTGTCGGCTGGGCGTGGGCTCACAATGAGAAAAAGCCTGAGCCAGCTCCAGTGGTAGTTCCGCCGGTGGCACCAATGGCAACAGTAACTGCCTCAACACCATCACCATCACCCACGCCATCCACGCCAACTGGTCGTTTCTCTGGATTTTGGGCTCGGGCGCGAGGCAGTACAGATAGGTTGAGCGTGGGTCAGGGCTCTCGTTCGAATACACCCGTTCCCTTGACGTCTCCCTCCACCTCTTCATTAACCGAGTCCACGAATAACACAAAACCGGATCCCGAACCTGCTGCGGATTCTTCGCCTCAACCCCAACCCGCATCAGCCCAACCTACTCCAGCTGAACCAACTACATCTAGTGTATCTCGGTTTTTCAAGAGATTTTCAAGATCCAATCCACTCGAATCGGAACGTACACGCCTTGCCGTATCGGAGTCTGTCTCTCTTTCTGCGTCAGATCTCGAGTTTTTGGCAGATTCTGTTCCAGATACTACCGAGAAGGGCTTACTTGACGGAGGGCGAGGTTTAACTGAATTTGACGCACTCGAAGCAATGCTCAGGTCCAAACCGCTGCCCAAGGAAGTTCCGATACTTGCCCCTCCGCCACGGATAGGATCCTCTAATACATCATCACCTCTCGCTGCTGTCCCTGAGAATTCTAAGGCCGGAGAGGATGATCTATGGGATATATTCGGTGCGCCCCCTGCGGCCAACGGTCGGCCAAATGCGCCGTTGCTGCCCTCGCCTGTGGCACCGGAACGCAGAGGTTCAGCGCCCGTCACTGCGCCAGCACTTAGTCCCAAGCTCACCACTCCCATCAGCTCCGCCCCGGCTTCGCGCAGTCATACTCCTCGCCTTCCTTCAGCAGTAGATATTTCGACTATTGTTGGGAGGAGGGGCTCTCACCTTCGCCAGACTTCGTTCTCAGGCCAGGCTCAACCAGCGTTTCGCGCAGACGTTCCCTCCTTGGACTCTCCACCGATTCCTATGTTACCCCCACCGCCAGGTTCAACGGGCGCTTCCGTATCCCTAATAGAAGCAGACCCATTTGCGGACTTTGTTTCCGCCCCCGCCCCGAGCCAAGTCGAAGCTTCGTCGGCAAGGCTATCATTTGATGATTTCGGTGACTTCGAGTCATCGGCCCCAGTCCAATCAGCTCCAACGCCTCAAATTACACATCCTATTATTAGTTCTCCGTCTCCTCCAAAACCTCCTTCAAAAACAGGCACGCCAGTGTTCGTGCGGACAGGAACCAATATCCAGCGTTTAGACAGCCCAAAAGTACCCGTTACACCTCCACCGTTACTCCCTCCACCTACTTTCTCCGGTCGTTCCATCACGCCAAGCTCTATCCCTGTCATCGCCCCTCCACCCGGTATATCTCACAATCCCATGGCCCAGGCGAATCTCTTCGATTTTGGATCATCTCCGCCCAAGAGTACGCCTATCCCTGCTCCAGCATTTACACAGAGCTCCGCCGCACCGACTAAAGGGGGACTCTCCGCAACCGATCTTAGCTTTTTTGAAGGCCTATAGCCAGCGTAGAGTAGCATGCTGTATTTTAGATAGGATATATATGGTGCCGGCCCTTGGTAATTACTGGCTGAGTAAAATCCCCGGTATGATATTCCCGACCTGCCCGGAAAAAAGTTTGAATAACGCCGAGCACATCAAAGGCTTAATCAGAAATGAAATAACACCTCCACCCGCCACTCAGCAAGGCTGAAAAAAATGACTAACCACACAAGTACACGCTGTCGCAATGCAGGGTTATAAGTACTATCAGGCAGTGAGTTCCTATCTCAGACTCCCGGCCTTTTCAGAGCAATGTCGACCGCGCAATCTGTCGAGCTTACACCCGCCCCTACTCTCGTGGTTGGGGCTTACGACGAGAAAAATGAGTCCATGGTTTCCAAGCCTGAAGTTTTGGCACTCGCCGACACCAAGCGGTTCCGAAAATATATACTACTCGCAGTCTTTTGCCTCGGCCAATTCCTTGACACGCTCAACAATTCGGCAATGTTTCCAGCAATTCCGGCTGTTTCCCATAAACTTGGATTCACCGAGGGCGACTCTGTTTGGCTCTTTGCAGCCTACCAGGCTACATTCGCTTCGTTCCTTCTCATTGTATGTGCGCATCTTATCCCCACCCTGCAATGCGCTAACGCATGCAATTGATTTAGAGCGGGCGTATTTCAGACGTTTATAGTCCCAAGCCTGTCTTTATCCTAGGGACTTCATTTTTCGGTCTCATGTCGCTTGGCGGTGGTTTTGTCAATGGAAAAATCCCGCTCCTGGTCTTACGAGCGTTACAAGGGATCGGAGCATCGCTGACGATTCCTTCGTCACTCAACCTCATCGTTCAACTGTTTCCCGATCCTGATGAGCAAAGCCGCGCAATAGGGCTATTTGGAGCCATGGGCGCGATCGGAAATGGTAAGTGGCATTGTTTGTTTGGTTTAGTACGATGCTAACGCAGGACGTAATAGTGCTAGGAACGATTGTTGGGGCTATTCTGGTCGAATATGCATCTTGGAGATGGATATTCTGGCTCATCGCTATAATTGCTGTCCCTATTGCCATCCTGTGTGTTGTCTTAATTCCCCAGACTCCTCGGAATGAAGAAAACAAGAAGTCGACGTTTGATTTCGTTGGAGTGTTCCTGTTGACTGGTGAGCACTTCTATACTCGCTTTTGTGTGTATTCTAACCCTTGGATGCTAGTATCGGTGATCTTGTTCGTATATGCGCTCACCAGCGGATCAGTTCAAAGCTGGAAATCAGCAGGAGTACTAGCACCACTCTTCGTCTCTGTCGCTTTGGCTGCAGGGTTCTTTATATGGGAAACCCGCATCGATGAGGATAGTGCAGCACTGTGAGTCTAGCTTGGATTCAGTGAAAAGTATTTAGAACTCGGACTAACGTGCATTTTAGCCCTCCAAAACTGTGGTTCTATAAGAACTTTGCTGTTTTATTTGCTGTAGCCCTCATGCCGTACTTTTGGTGGGTTCAGATCTACCTCACCTACTCGCCATACTGGCAAGATCATCTTGGCTGGTCGAGTATCATTTCTGGAGTCAAATTGTGAGTTGATCCACCACCAATATGTTTATATCATTTATTGACGCTGCCCCCTGCTAGCTTGCCACTGGGCATTGTTGCCGGACCCATTATGATCAACGGTGGCCGCATCGCCCGTATTGGCCAACCAAAGTGGATGATACTGGGTGGTCTCACGTTTGCCCTAATCGCAACTATCCTCCTCCCGTTCTCTGACCGACTACATGAGCGCTATTGGCCATTGGTTTTTCCGGCGCTCGTCATCGGAACCGCAGGGACATCTGTCGTTTTTGTTCTGACCAAGTGAGTCATTACATATGTCTCGTGTTGGCCAAGAGTTAGATACTAATAGCTCGCTTCATCAGCATCAACATTTTCCGCACTACTCCGACCCGCTACGCCGGCACGGTCGGTGCTGTATTTAATGCTGCTCTTCAGCTCGGAAGCGCCATCGGCTCCTCTGCAACTACATCCATCCAGGCGTCTGTTGATGCGAGAAGCACCGGACAAGGAACTGGGTTCGAAGGGCGCTCTGCAGCTCTTTGGTTTTTAGTCGCCTGGATTGGGCTTGAAATTATCGGGATTGCGGTGTTTTTCAGGCGCTCAGCACTGTCACCTCAGGACGAAGAGTCGTCAACGGATGGAAAAAATGGTGGAGCTATGGTTGTCATTCATTAGGGATTTTCATTCAAACACTTTCGGTATATTTTGATCCATTCGAGCAAGCATAGATTTCAAGGGTTCTTATATCAATAATGTAGCACCTAGTATATAGATTTTATACAATGCAGTGTTGAACATCATTTTCTATGCGTAAGGTTTCAGCAAGAGATCTCAAGAGAGACCCATAGGTGGAGTGGTACACTTACTAACATGGGTGCGTGCTATGAAATCCCTCGATCCGAGTTGGTTAACGTTCTGAATATTAGCAAAGGAATTTACAAGCTTAAACCCGGCACTTACTGAGATCCGAGGTCATAAACATCCCCGCTAAGTCAAAAGCTTAAATAGAGATGATTTTTGTTGAGAAGCTTACCGTAAACCAGCGCCCCTACGCATTAGATAGGATGTTTACTGTCTTAAATATCATTTCAATCGCCAAATAAATTCTCGATTTGGTAAAATCCCCGGCATGGTGGATTCCCGATTCCGCCACAAAAGGCACGAATAACGCCGAGTCCATCAATGGTTTAATTAGAAATGTTTTCTGAAACAATAGGAGCCTCCGCATGTCATTCAGCAAGCTCAGAAACCAACTAACAATGCAGGCACGCCCTGTGCACAATACTGACTCGGAGCTATAAACATCGTGAAGTGCACTTATTGATGGCCGGCGGTCTCTCCCTCTCTCAATCTCCCTTGCGTTCTCTAGCCTTTTTACAACAATGTCGACTGTATCACCCGCCGAGCTTCCCCCCGCTCTCGTAGCTACCTTCAAGGTCGAAAGGGATGAATCTATAGCTTCTGAACCTGAAATTTCAGCGCTCGCCAATGTTACGCGGCTCCGCAAATATATCCTCCTTTCTATCTTTTGTCTCAGCCAATTTTTTGACACACTCAACAACGCAGTATTGTTTCCTGCGATTCCTGTCATTTCACACAAACTTGGCCTTGCGGAGAGCGACTCTGTTTGGCTCTTTGCGGCCTATCAGGCCACATTCGCTTCGTTTCTTCTCATCGTATGTGTTCATCTCGTTCCTATCTCCCCAAAGTGTTAATTATAATGCGTGATATCGATTTAGAGTGGGCGTATTTCTGATGTATATAGCCCCAAGCCTGTCTTTATCCTAGGTACTTCGTTTTTTGGGCTTATGTCGCTTGGCGGAGGCTTTGTCAATGGAAAAATCCCGCTCCTGGTCTTACGAGCGTTACAAGGGATCGGAGCGTCGCTGACGATTCCTTCGTCACTCAACCTCATCGTTCAACTGTTTCCCGATCCTAATGAGCAAAGCCGCGCAATAGGGCTGTTTGGAGCCATGGGCGCGACTGGAAATGGCGGGTGATGCTTGCTTTAGTTTGATCGTAATATTAACCGCAAGCTCCATTAGTATTGGGGACGATCGTCGGAGCCATTCTGGTCGAATACGCATCTTGGAGGTGGATCTTTTGGCTCATTGCTATGGTTGCTATTCCGATCGCCGTCTCGTCTATTTTCTTAATCCCCAAGACCCCCCGGATCGAGGAAAACAAGAAGTCGACCTTCGATTTCGTTGGAGTGTTCCTGTTGACTGGTGAGTATTTTCATCCTCGCCGTTGTGCAGGTTCTAACGGTTGAGCATCAGTGTCGGTGATTTTGTTTGTATATGCGCTCACCAGTGGGTCAATTAAGAGTTGGGCATCGGCAGGGGTGCTGGCGCCATTGTTCGTTTCTATAGCTCTGGCTATAGGATTCTTCGTCTGGGAAACCCGCATTGACGAGGGTAACGCGGCGCTGTGAGTTCAAATTAGTCTTAGAATAGAATTCTTAATACTGAGCTGCATGATTAGCCCGCCAAAGCTGTGGTTCTACAAGAACTTTGCAATTCTATTCGTGGTGGCTCTCGTGCCTTATTTCTGGTGGATTCAGCTTTACCTCACCTTCTCCGCATACTGGCAAGATTACCTCGGTTGGTCGACTCTAACCACCGGACTCAAGTTGTAGGTTTTCCCCTTATTTTGCTGACGCTGTTTTTGACGGCCGCCCTCCCAGTCTGCCGCTGGGTGCCGTTGCTGGACCTATCATGGTCAGCGCCGGACGCATCGCCCGTATCGGCCGGCCAAAGTGGATGATCCTGGGAAGCCTTGCTCTCGCCCTTATCGCAACCATCCTCCTTTCGTTCTCCGATAGATTACGCGACCACTACTGGCCGTTAGTTTTCCCAGCGTTCGTCATCGGAACTGCGGGAATTTCAGTCGTTTTCGTTTTGACCAAGTGAGTTCCCAGGTATACTGGTTGCTTAGGCGTGAGTTGACAATATACGATGCCAGTGTATGTATCTTTGATGCGACCCCATCTCGTTATGCTGGCACGGTCGGTGCTGTTTTCAACGCTGCTCTGCAGCTCGGGTGTGCTATTGGCACCTCCGCAACTACCTCTATCCAGGCATCTGTCGATGCGAGAACCGTTGGACAGGGAACAGAGTTCAAAGGGCGCTCTGCGGCTCTGTGGTTCTTAGTTGCATGGGTTGCGCTTGAGATGATCGGGGTTGCGGCGTTTTTCAAGGGCTCGGTTCAGTCGCCTCGGGATGAAGAGTCGTCGGCAGGTGGTGAAACTAAAGTGGTTTATTCATTGGAGCATCATTCTTCTAACCTTTCTCTTCATTCGGATAAGCATGTATCTTGATTGTTTCTGAAGTTAATAGTGTATCACCTAGCGGATATGGATTTCGATTGTGCAATGTTAATCATTGTTTTTCATATGCAAAGTCTTAAGCTTGGCGAGTTATTCCTCGAGGATTCCTCTTAAATTAGTTGAAATGCATCTAGTACTCTTGTTCATATATGCATTCGTGGTACGCTCTGAGTTATCATACCGTAATATGGGGGTGCGCATTTGCAAATGATGGTTTCAGCGAATGTTACCAAAAATACAATTAGATGTACTTAAGACGCCAAGACAAAATAATAACTTTTGATATTAGCGGGCAGAATATATACTTAGGGAAAACAGGATACTTAGTAGCACTCATACATAATATCGAAGATAGTACCGGCTGACCCGTACCCATCAGAGAAGCTGCTTAGGTTTCTTGTGCAGTCCAACAAACGACTCCATCGACTGGCCCAGCTTCCTCAGAGTCTCCGCCAGGCGAACATCAGTCTCCGAAACACTAGTCTCCAGGTTCAGCCAAGCTTTAGCCTCAGCGGGAGCTTTCTTCTCGGGGAAAAGTCGTTCGACTGTCTCGCAAACAATACCGTTGGGAGGCAAAACACCATCAAGGAAATACCCGCGAATAGCTTTTCCTGTGCAAGGACTCGCCATCGCGAGGGAGCAGTGCTAGTTATGCGTTGGTTAGTAGCCTTATTTTGGAGGTATAGGAGATACATACGCCGCTACCATCCTGGACTACAAGACGAGATTGGGGTAGCAGTTTGTTGACTGTGCGAGCATTGACAACTGGAGTAATAGGCTAACAGGGAGCGGTATGTCAATAATAGGGTATTGGGATTCGGATGCCACTTACGTCTGCCGTATTTCCGATGATTAGAATGTCATTGGCAAGTGTCGTGTGGTTGAAAGGGCCGACAAAGCGCTCAGATTCTCTTGGTTTCCAGTGATGGCACATTGAAACCTAAAAAAATCAGGCGGTATTAAGTTCAGTTTCAAGAGCCTTCCAAGTAGGGCTCACCTCCATTGCAGTGAAGTGCTTTGAGGCTTGCTCATATGTGATTACATTCTCCTCGACTATTGCCTCAATGGCTTTGTGTGGATCGATATCCGAAAGCTCTGGGCCATCAACGCACGTCACGGCCTCAATTGCCATTGCCGTTTGTGCCTTCTTCGTAATATTTGGCTCAATTGCGTTGAGTACGGCGTTCATAATAGGGGCGCCATTGCCTTGAATACCAGCGGCGAGTTGCTCAGCAAGCCCTCCCCAGCCGCGAGGTCGGTACATATTCTCAAACATTAAATCTAACACCATGCGTGAGAAAACTAGATACAAAACATTGGCACAACTTACTGCGGACCATCCCAGAGGTTAGGATATATGGTTGATCTCCCTGAGGGACAGGCAATGGGCGTTGATAGAGGTCATCGATGAACTTGTCAATTGCTTGGCGAATAGCAGGCTCTGTAGGAGTTTTGTTTGTATTGAGCGCGCAGCGATCTGGTCCGACCTTAACAATAATGTTAATGCATAATTTCTATCAACAACATGATGGCTCACCTCAGCGCATGTCTTGAGGAAATTCGTATAGGCTTTCTCAGTGTCAACAAGGTCCCCTGAACAACTTATCAGACACGCGCAAATGAGCCAGGTACATAACCTACATTTCCCCCACTCAAAAGCGGCGGTAGTCGCCCAGAGTGTTGGATCCTGCACAGCTTGAGGTCGAGGGCACTTGAAGCAAAGAAAGAATACTTACCACCACGCCGTCAATCGCAACATTGCCAACACGATGGGGGAACATATTGACAAAGTAGCTAATGAAAAAGTCAGAATGTGACCCATACAAAATAGGTCGAACTCACGATCCTAAAAAAGATTAAGTTGGTATTTGAGGGTTAGAACTCGAAACGCTTACCTACAACAGTCCCATAGCTGAATCCCCAAAAGTTTACGGGCTCCTCCGGCCCTTCTATAACCCTAGATAGCAACTCCAAGTCTCGAACCACAGTTGCCGTCCCAACGTGGCGCAAGGCCTCGCCCGTTTGATTTAGACACAACTCTGCAATAACTGCATTTTCGGCATCAGCCCTGCGAACTTGTTGTGCGTATACCGCCCGTTCGATGGGATCAGAGAGGTTTCGTGCTTCAAAGCCTACGTCTTGGTAGGTATGGCTAAAGGCGAGGTCCTGCGAACGGTCAACACACCAATGCTTGACATAAAATAGTCAGTTATCCTTACCTGAGCAGTTTGTGAGGTAAAACAATCCACGCCAGGTCTAGTAATATAAGAGGGGAATAGTAGCTCAGCCAGATCCGTTCTGTATGCACATTTGCCAGAACCTACACTGTTCCGTTGATACCCCGAGGATCCCAGGATACAACATCGTCTGCAAAGCATGAATTAGTATCGACGCAACTGGACACGGATTGACAAATTAGCCATACAGCGACCATCCAGGAGCTCTGCAAGATTCGGACCAGCTCGATACAGGAAAGATAAACCTGAGCCACCCGGGCCACCCTAAACGAAATAACGATTAAGTACAAAATATGGGGCAAAAAATTGCCTGGGACAGCTTACCGGATTGACGAAAAGAGACCCAAGCCTGCTTGTTGTATTCTTGGCCAAGTAACGACCAACAGAGAGATTCGCATAACCCAAAGACTCGTCCTGGTAGTCTAGAGGCACACTAATCATTCATTTAGCAACGCGCACACCAAGTTTGATTGCTGCCACTCACAGCAAGCGGCCACACTCAAAACCAACTCCACAGTTGGACCATTCGATCTTGTCCGTCCGGGGAATGGGTGCCTAAGCCTTGTCAACTTCCATCGACTGCCATCAGAGCAAGGTGCATACCAAGGTAGCTGTGGGTCCACATGCAAAACGATGGACTTGCCATCCAGAAAACAAGCCCGCAGCGACGAGCCATAACTTCCCAACTTTTTTGCTCTCACTCCGCTGAATGACACGATGGTCCAACGGCTCACATATCATAGGGCCGTTCGATGTCTTCTCCATTACACGGGCCAAGGTATTGTGTCGACGGCTTGAAAAGAGGAAAGAGTGTTGTTGTCGTTTCGATGTCAACCATCCAACTTACATACACCGATGACAGGGTCCATGCGCATCATTCCAGCTTCGTTTCGGATGAGCGCACGTGAAAGATCGAGAGCCCCAAAATTAGAAATTGTTGCGGGTCAACCAAAAAGGTTTGTGGACTGGAAGTTAAATATATGCGCATAATTCGCTGAGACGGATATATATATATTAGATCCGAGATTGTATAATCGTCAAAAACTTGACTATGGAGGAGACCCTGCCCAAAGTGCTCGTGAATTGTAAGGGGACACGTCCTGCAGTGGAAATAGGCTGCCTTTTATAGCTGGTGGATTGACTCCCCAACGTAATTGAAGAAATTTGGATAGAAACGCTACATGTACTAGAAAAGCTCATATACGTAGCTATAGTCAGATGATGGGACAATGTGATTCGAGACGAATAAGTGTACTCCCACTTTATCTTAGTGCGCATTGTCGCTTACCTCTATCTATGCGACCCTATAGCACTCTCAATTCAGACATTGTTGAAGCCACGTCAGCAAAATCGTCCCGTGCTTGTAAACACGGGTTTGCTCGTGAGTGCTCGCTTAACTTGTGGGCACTGAATGGGCCTTCCAGAGCACTCGCGAGCACCCAGGAACACCCCAAAAGTGCACAGGAGCGCCAGAGAGCACGCATGAGCATGCGCGAGCACCGGGTCATGATCAGTTCGCTTGAGTGCTCGTGTGTGCTTGTGTGTGCTCGCTTAGCGGGGGCATGGCTCCCGGTGCTCACCCGCCCGTTAGTGTTCGCTAGGTCTCGCGAGCGCCGGCGGTTTTTGCTGAGCATTCATGAGCATACCAAACCTAGGTGCCTATATTATGCAATGCAGAGGTCTATTCATTTTAGGAACCCACGCGGCCACAACTACAAAATTTGAGAAACAACATTTTCAGACAGAGCAAAATATTTCCACACTTTAACGGCATACTGAGATATTCAGATGAGGATACATTCAATAAGGAACATCGTATCGCCAGTTGAACCTACCCGGCTTGGGCATGTCAATGCTTAGCGGCGGTGCCGAGTAGTGTTCCTACCCTGTGCTCCATGGATCCCAAACCCATTATCTCTGGCACCCCCCAGCTCCCCAAGCATCCCTATGTGGATTGCGATTCAAGTTATTCACGGCTCCGTTAACTCGAACACTGGCCTCCCAAAAGCGCTGACTTGGTGAACTGATGGCGCCTGAAGATGGCGCGTGTTGAAATATCAGTGGTATGTCTGGGGGTAGCTTGGAGGTGCGAGTGGGGCTTGGTTACTGGGACGCGATTGGCAGCTGCACCTCTCAATCTATCGATTCGATAACCCTGATTCGCAGCCCACTCGACAAGTTGAGGGTCATAGACAGATCCAGGGGTGGCGGAAGATGGCGGAAGATGGAACAGTGGATGCGCAGGTTCAGGTGCATGCCGAGGTGTCGAATCGCGAGCAGAGCTCTGCGTGCGCTGGCTCTACTCATCGTCACCCAGGGTTTTAGAGCGTATGTAGATAGCATGATTGTCGTAATAAGTCTGTGGTTGCTCTGTATAATTACTGGGGAAGGGCTTCAAAGTTTGTGAACTTTCCGAGCCTTGGTTTAGGTGGTGCAGACATTGATTCATTCAACAGACAGAGGGTGACGAGACACAAAACAAAGATCCGGAGAAACTATACGCTCAGGTGGGACAAAATAATTTTGCATGTTTTCAGTATTAACAATGCACCACAACATTATACGAGATCGTGCTCAACGGGAAGTATTGTTATTGGCATGAACCACCCTTGGAGAAGCAAGATTGGATCCCACATGAGGACCATGGTTATTTTGTTGGTGGGCAGGTGGACGTGACTGGGTGGAAAATCTGTTGGGCGTTTGCCAAGAACTCGGGTTGCTAGTGCCGTTGAACGTGGAATAGGAAGGAGGCTGCACAGGTGGCGCCTGGTGATTAGGAGGACGCCGATAATTGTAGGGAGGTGGTGCGTGCTGCTTCGCAAATGGCCGAGCTTCAGATCTATTGCTTTCACCAAATAGAATGACGAATATAGTGAGGGAAATGAATATGGCTATTGAAACCAGCAGCCAGAAAAGTTGTTGTATAGGCTCTGGATATGGCCAATCAGGTGAGCGAGGGGGGCTTTGGGGGGGGTTTTGAGAATCAAGTGGAGGAGTTTTAGGGGGTGGCCGTGAGGGATCCGAAGGGACCGGCGGTGGTGGCGGTGGTGGCGGCCGAGGTGCCCATTTTGTAGCATGAGGAGGATACAAGGGTCCCTCGTATGTACTGTCTGGCTGGGGAATTGGAGTATCTGGCCGTTGCTGACCTTCATCATAAGTGACTTTGGTGTACACAACTTTTGCGATCGACATCTCTGCGTTGTCTTCGCTAGGTAGGGACGCAAGCGCCAGGCGGAGCGTATGTTGCAACTTGTCATCCAGGCCGGTCATACTCCAGATAAGCACAGGCTCTAATTCAGGGTGGAGCTCCGACAGGGTGGTTGCATTATGGTTGGTAGACGCAACCCCCCGATGGCCTTGACTCTTGTTCTTGTCTAGACTTGCAACATCATTACGGGGAGTTTCAACGCTAGCAGATTCTATGGCGCCAGTTGGAGCGTTGAGATAGGCCTGTTTGACATCAACGATATGGCACAAATCGTTTAGACAGATATGTTGAGATGCAAATGGACTCTCGATTAATCCTCTTGGCGCACCATACACGTATACGGCGGATCCTAGAAACATGACATCCATTAAATGAGTGCTTGTAGATGGAACTTGGTGTAATTTACCTTGGAAATCTAATGTTATAGAAGGATCCTCTGTTGTCCGATACGATGAAACGGTACTCCGATATGTCAGTCTATCCTCCGTTGGACCCGCCTCTCTCCATGCCCAAGGATCGAACCACCCAGTGCACCACCAAAGGAACCAAGTTACACAGCGGCGCCCAGGTTGATAGACAATGGCTTCGTTATCATGTGTGACAACTATATCTTCCAATTGGCCAACCGGTGGTTCAGGGCTGATGGTTCGATCAGCTGTGTTATTTGACTTGGTGCACATGCTGGAACTCACCTGGAATACTCTTGTAGCTCATAGTAGTGAATGGCTTTGAATGGAAAGACAGTTGTGCTGCTACTGGTCGTTTTCACCAATCTGATTGATATATGTGTTGCGCGATATGGGTCGAGCGCGTCATTTCTCCAGAGTAGGATGGATTCGCTGTGATGCTCGGCATTGAGGTAAGCATGCTGTACATCGACGATCTCACATGGTCCCGAGTCAAGACGAACGCATATATAGCTAAGGTAGTCTGTGTCGGTAATATGGGCTTTGGGTATGCCGTACACCATCACAGCCCCAGCTAGCAATTAAGTGCTTCAAATTAGCGTCTCAGTGATGGGCAAACTTAGGGATAAATTACCGGTAACGGTTGCATCCACCCCCCATTGATCTCGATTCTCTTCATTTCGCGACCTAAGCTCGTGCCATGAAACAACTGATCCATCTTCGGCAGTGTATGTTTTGGCCAACCATCCCGACCGAAACCAAGACGGAGGCATCCTCGGCCAATAAGAAAGTAGAGGATGCGTATCATGCATTATAATCCCCCTAAATCTCCATACATCTTCATCCACTGGCCTATACATGACTGCGTGAGTCAAATCTTTACCACATCGATGGATTCACTAACCATGGCGTTGGTCGCTCGGTGGTGTATACAGCGTGAGAAAATTGGATTCCCTTATACGCAGTTGCTTCGTTTATTGGATCACCGACCGAGACTACGACTCGATGTTGCTGGTATTGTAATCCACCTTTGGCAAATATCTCTACTGGCGAATCATAGTCCTCGGCAACTGAATATGCTTCTGCGACATCGATCCGATAGCACACAGGATCCAAAGCAAGATGATGATCCTCGTGCATACATATCTTGTAATCAACCGGTATGGCGGTCAGCTGGCTGCGAGGAGGGCCATACAACCAAATCGCATATCCTTGTTGCAAGAATAGTAAGTCCAATAAGCTCAAAGTCATAATGCAGTAATAATGTAAAGTACCTTGAAACTCAACGGTTACTGAGGGAAGTTCATGGTCGAGACTACGGCGAAAAGAAGCAAGTTTTCCTCTCCTTCGATAGACTTCTGACATCCACGGCTTCGCCCAGCCTTCGCATGTTCGCCAGAATACTCTATTCTGCCACTGAACGCAGAAATCCTCCTCGGGTGCATAGGTTATATGGGCCAGATCGGTATCATAGATGGTCGTGTTGATTCGGCGCGCCGTTGTGTTATGTAACAAGGTAGCCAGAAATAAAATACTATACATTATGTGCACCTTCAGGCGCATCATTTTGAGTCGCTTTGCGCAATGTTGTAATAGGGTACAAACTGCCAGGAACGTGAGTCAACTGTTAGGGTGGCTGCCTTCAGGCTTTTCCAACGCACGGACCGTGCCACTCGATTTGCGCTCAAATATAGCCATACATAACCTAACAAGCACCGTGCGTGGCATTTGAATAAACAACATGAGACCATCCAGCTAGTTATGGATCAACGCGTAACGAGTCTCTCCCCCACCCAACCGTTGGTTTTACGTTAGAAGGAGGCGTTTCTGGGACTATGCTGGCATCCGAGTTCAAATGCTGCACGCTTAACGGACTTTATGCGTCTCTGGTACTCCGTCCGTCCACCAACCAGTGGTTTAGTGTGCACAGAATTATCAAAATTGTTGAAATTTAATTTTGTCGGGGTGCTCCTGCTGGCCTGCGGGTACTTTTGCGCCCACTGTTACATGTATCCCGACTCTTGGATGCCAGCGTCGGCGATTTTGTTCGTATATGCGTTCACCACCAGGTCAGTCGAAAGCTGGAAAACGAGTAGCGGCGCCGCTCCTGATCTCAGTTGCTCTGCCTGTAGGCTCTTCTGTGGGGAAAACGCACATTGATGGGAATAGCGTGGCACTGAGCTCTATCCGGACTCGGAGCAAGTCACTCAGTTGCGGCGCTGGCTCCCCAAAGCTACGACTCGAAAAGAACATCGCTCTACCTACTAAAACTCTTATGTCTTATTTATAATTATGTTACCAGTGGATTCAGATCTTCCTCATCTATTCAGCTTACTGGCAAGATCATGCCGGCTAGTTCACTCGAATATCGTAACCAGAATTAGGTTATAAGTTTACTTTCAATTGCTGCTTGCTTGTTCTGTTTGTTGCTGACGGCTCTTCTAGATCACCGCTGGGTCTCTTCATAGCCGGCGTTAGACGCATTGCTCGAATTGGCCAAACAAAATGAGTGATCCTAAGTGGCTCTATTTTCATACCAATTACAACTATTCTTCCGTTCTGACTGGCAACACAAGCGCTACTACAAGCAACTCAACTTTCTAGGTCTCATCGGGGTGGGAGGAGCACCAGTCCTCCTCATTCTCAGTAAATTGTAACTCCTGGATACATTTTAAAATTTATTAATCGAAAGCGTTCGCCAAAGGCCCAATTTCCTGTCGGCATCCACATGTGTACCTTTGACGCAACTTCACCAACACCATCTTGCTACGCATATATATGCGACAGCATAGTCAGCGCTGTGTTCAACTCTGTTCTTCAGCCCGGAAGCACCATTAGCACCCCCGCGACCACTTCTATCTATGATTCTATCAATGCGAGCGCTTGCACAGGCAACTAAGTTCGAAGGGCGCTCGTAGCTCTTCTAGTTCTTAGTTGCACAGGTTGGGCTTGAAATAATGGGAGCTGTGGTGTTTTTTTAGGACTTCGGCCAAGTTCCCCTAAAACGGAGAGTCCCTGGTGGATGGGCGGGGCTACGGTGGTAGAATGGTTTTTTAAAAGCGTTTTTTCCGGGCATATATTCAAGATGTTTCGATACATTGGGACAAGTATAGATCAAGACCGGTTTTGATGTCATTGTAGCCAAGTAGGCGTGGATTTTAGACACCACATTGCTGTGCATTACCCCCGCAAAGTTGTAGCAAGTTGCCCTCACAAAGACCTTTACCCACTGTTGCAGACGACAAGAAAGGACGCGCGCACTGGGGGTCATACAGTTGCTATAGTGAGCATTTACCGCTTGCCGAGTTTAGAAATCCAACTCACGGCTAGAGCCAAAAATAATATTTACAACCATGTGCAACATGGTAAGATAGTGTGGCATTTAATTGACAGACACAGGGAAGTATGATGCAAGTGAGTACATAGATGTGTAGGAGCTAGACGATAAGCGAATAAAGACAGCAGATCAACACGCTAAAAACCAATGAAACAAATGGGGCAAACGAGCGGGGAAGAGGAGTCCAGTCGATGGGGGCAAAATAGTCCAGTCCAAGGTCCAGCGAGAACTAGATTGTGAGAACCACTCGGTATGGTGCTATGCCCGGCCCGCGGCCGTTGTGGCAAATGCGGGCGAAGTCAGAGGGGAAGCGTGGTGGCCGTTTGCGTGTAATCGGTCGTGAGGGGGCTCGGGAATCGGGTCGAATGCGTTATGGTTGCCATTGGTGGCTGCGGTCATCAATGCAGAGGTGTTTGGTGTGGCAGGTGACGCGCTCGAGACCTTGCCAATGTACCAAGACGGAACCCATCCGCGCTCTCCATTGCTCTCCTTCACAGCCTAAGATTGCTAATGTCAGGTACCATTGGTTTCAGCTCGTCGATGGCACTCACGTATGACCAATGGTTGTACCGCTTGAATACTCTGACATATTCATCTTTCAAGAGGTCCAACTCCTCATCTCCTTTTACATGGTACGTCCTCAGCGCTATGCCCGAGAAGCTTGTCGAGGTCAGGTGGATCGGCATGATTGGCCTAAAATCGGTCGCGCCATAGTCGGAAATTGGTCTTCCTACAGCATCTGAAACAGCCAAAGCGGGTGGGATGGATGTTTCAAGGAGACAGCCCGCAGGGACCCATGAATGCTTGGCCCCCTCGTCCATCATTCCGGTGCCAGCTGGGTCGCGTTGAACAATCCACCACCCTTTTGCGCGTCCAATAATAATAAATGCGTCGTGCCTGGGTATAAAGTCAACTCAGGGTCACATGCAAATGACTCGCCACTCACACAGAAACATCAAACTCGTCGTCCAGTTCGGCCATGTAAGGATATATCGCAATAGCATATGACTTGGTCGTCGCGTAAACCACCCCTTCCCTTCCTTCTGGGGGGACAACTGAAGACTCATTCCCGGTTCTTGGCCTGTCATTGTCCACGCCGTTGCTCTGTCCATTGGGCTCTGACCAGTTGGCAGCAGCAGCGGTGGCAGCAGCGGCTCGGGCACTAATCGGCTGCAGTACCGTTGGTTGATGCAAACGCGTGTTCCGCGTGTACGCAGGTATATTGGGGGAGGAGGCTGACTGATCATTCAGCGCCGGGCGCCGGGCACCAGAAATGTCGGGCGATTCACGTCGAGCTGCAGAGCGGGAGGCTTGCTTCTGTTGAGCTACAGCAATAGGAGAACGAATGTCTTTGATGTGACGCAGCGTAAAAACTGGGTTTTTGTTTGCATCTTTGAGCTTTTGGAATAGCAAAAGCGGTTTTTCATCATAGCTGAGGCATCGGTCTGACGAGAGTTTAATTAAAATGCAACAAAGTCCTGAAATGTGTGCGCACCTGTATTCCCGTAGCAGATAAACATAGCGTAATTTTGCCAGTCATCGCTAATTCGATATTTCTTAAGCGCAGCTGGTAACACCTTCCAGCATGGATCGTCAAGAGTAACCTTGAAGCTCTTGTAGGGGTTCTGCTCGCCATCTCTAGAGGATGGTTTGCTGTCCCTGCCGTTTGGATTAGAAATGTTGGCAGTAATCGATTGTGAGCTTGCGTTCCGGGTTAACCCTTGCGGGCGCTCGTAGAGGGTGGTCGAACTAGCCAAGGAGAGTTCACCAATCGACGGCTGGAGTTTGGGCTGCCTATGGGAAGGTGTCTATGTATACATGTTAGATTGCGCGCAGGCGACCATAAGGGGAAGTCCCACCGTGGGGTCAGCTTCTGGTAGGCGTGGTGATTGACGTGGTGACTCATGCACTGGGTCTGGAGTTGGCCGAGTCGGTGACTGAGCAGGCCTGCCTTGGGGCGCCCAGCGGAAAGAAGGCTGCTTGCGCAAGGAGACCTCTCCGACCTGTATCACATTAGCCACAAATCCAAAAGTGAAATCGGCTGTTCTTACTTGGAGATGCGCTCGAGAGACAGTTGCCAATTCTTCCATGCAGACTTGCATAGTATCGTGAAGGCGCTGGTTTTCCGATTCCAAGCGTCGTATTCGCTCACCTGGGTGAGGTGTTAGCTTGACTGACACAAACAATAGAGCGCCCTTACTCTGTTCCCCCATCATTATCCATAGTTTTTGAATGGTAATTCCCTCGTTGGGTATTTCCTCGACGACCTCCGCTGTGGTAAAAATTCGGCAAATGATTTATAGACCTCGGCCAAAAAACTCACAAGGGGGTATATAGGCATCGGGTTCAATGGGGATCTCATGTGCCACCTTTAGCTGATAAACAGCTTTTAAGATGGCGAGACGCTGCCCAACAGAGCGAATCCCCATGTCTTTGAGATGCTCATGGTCCATGAGACTGAGAATGTTGCCAGATATACGGTGCTCTACGGGAGATCAGCAGCAGCCGCGCTTAAGTCCTAGTTACTAACTCTTTATTTGTTCCTCATACTGAGGGTAGCCCAGGTCAGCCATCCAGTCCTGAACGTCCTCCTCGGTCCATACGGATATGCTTTCGCGCGAGCGGCGAGACAAGTCGGCCATAGTGGACGATGTGAAGGGAGAGTGCGGATTTCAACTTGCAAAGGAGTGGCGATGACGACCAAATAGGCGCCCTTATGACAACACAAGAGGCACCAAACTGATCTCAGTCCACCACGGCAGTCGATATCGAGGGACTACTATTAAGCGTCATCGTGCCTTATTAGGTTGCACGTTAGCTGCTCATTTATCAATTTTTAACGCTTCTGACGACCAATATCGGCTGTTGCCCCGTCGACTCGTGATCTCATCTCTGACCAAGTAAAGCGCCCGATTGTAATCTCTCTCTCAAATGAAACTGCAGGAAACTTTGCTTTGCGGTCTCTGTTCAGGCACACTTGGCTCTGGCTCTGGTCACCTGGCGCTCCATGAGCTCAAAACCGGCGCAACTCTAGCTACCTATAAACAATCAACGTCCGGTGTGCATCGAACGGGTGTTGTGGAATCCCAACACGGGCAAGGCGGATTTATAATATCCTCCCAAGTTGATAAACCAATCCTAAATGTCTACCATTTTCAAAAGGTGAGCATGCATCCCATGATTTATCTATCTCCAGCTCCTAACCCACATTTCAGGACCAATTAGCGCAGCGCATAGTCCTTCCGGAAAAAGCGAGCTGTGTTGCTTCAGATATTAGGGGGGTTCTCTGTGCAGCTGGCACGCCAAACGGCCGCATTTACCTCTGGGAAGTAAGTGGGCGACTTGCACTTGGTTACCAGTGTATAAAATTTAGCGCTTCGGAGACAGTGTGCATCAGGAATCATGTTGAATTCGTGGGAAGCTCACTTTAGAGGCGTGCATGTCCTCAAGTTTACAAGTGATGGCGCTGCCATCGTCTCTGCGTCGGAAGATTCCAGTGTGAGCGTTTGGAGCGTTGCTAGGTAAGTGAACTTGGCACATTCAATGTCATCAACTCATTGCGACAGCTAGTCTTGTCGACAATCAATTGCAACACGAGCTCCCTGTGCCATACTGCATTCTATCCGATCACACACTCCCTATTTTGGATGTCGTTTGTGGGGTTGGGTTATTCCCGGATTGTCGACTGGTAACTTGCTCGCAAGACCACACTGTCAAGGTATTTCTGCCTGTCCGGTGTAGTCTCTGGTTCTGATTTGGCATTGAAGATTTGGGACTTGGGCTCACTTTCTTGGCCGCTGTTGGCGACATTCACTTTCCCACATGCAATTCAAGCGATAGTTATGGACCGTGCGCAACGAATAATATTTGCCTCATCGGCCAGTGGCGATATTTATCGGATTGATTTATTCAAGCCAAGTGGTGATCGCCGAGTAGATACAGCCATGGTGGACATCACTGGCGACCCAAGTAGGGTCGTACCGTTGGCAGAACATGGCCAGCCGGACATTGCCGTTGGGTGAGCTGCGTGGGACGTTCCTTCCACTCAATACTGAGTTCTAGGTAGGCGGGCCGTCGGAGCACTCGCGATTTCGTATACATCCACGCTTTTATTGGTCGGCACCGTGTCTGGTGCCATCCTCATTTATGACCTCGAGTCACACCAATTATTAAGGTCGATCACGACTCATGCAGACAAGGGGCTCTCGGTGGCGTACTTGCAGTGCATGCTGAAGCCAATCGATCTGCAAGGGCACACAACGATCACCGACGGCGGAGTCTCAAATCGAGAGTCCATCCCCCTCCGACCCGTGGCCCCATTCCAAAGAATGCGCGATGCGAGAGCAAGGGAAATACACCAGGTAATGGTAATGATACCACCCGGGCTCAAGGTAAGATCAATAATCATGTAGATCACGAACCTCGAGTAATTTAGTCCGTGGCAGTCTGGATTCCCACCGACCAACTCCAACTCCGACGCCGAGCTCCTTTCTGGCCAAGCATACTTCCTCGGTTCTCAATCAAGGGACATTGGGCAATCCGAGGTTGGGCAAAACAATTCCGGTGCACGTGTGAGGGAGCTGGAAGCCGAAATTGCACAGCTGCGTGCGGCCCTCGGGCAAGCCAAGGGGATCAACGACTCCATGTGGGAAACCATGGTCAACACTATACTACCAAAAACGAACAACCCTACTTTGGGATCCAAGGAAGCGGCTACCGACCTTATGGTTGTCGACAACGTACTCGAATCTGCCAAGGCAGGAGACGGGAGAAAACGAGCGCGCAGGACCAATTGAACACAAGTCACTCTTTTGCCCTTGATTATATAAATAAATTATATCAGTTGCAACAACAAATGACAGCACAAAATCTGATGGATACAATGCTCCGTAGATTAATTTACCAGAAAAACGGATAAATGATTCTAAAAATCTACTCAAAGTTCGTATGCTGTCATGTAAAGACCAGCTTACGTGAAACAGAGCGCTCGCGCTCTTCGTGGTTTCCCGAGGCTTTGCGCTTGGTTCCGGATTTTTTGTTCGCCAAGGGGCCGTCTTTGAGCCCGTCTGCGTCGTTGGCTTCGTCTGGAGGCAATGGGCGTGGCGCAAGGGGTGTTGACGCTTTTGGGAGCCGCGAGGGATGAGTTGGGTAGGGAGCGGCGAAAAAGTATGAATGGTGTAACGCCTAGAGCGAGGTCAGGTGCTTGAATACGCAACTGCCCAAGTCAACTCACGTCGTAAGCACTGATCCGTTTTCGAGGGTCATAAATAAGGAATTTGCCTAATAAATCGAGAGCCTCGGTGCTAGCGGCGCTGAAAAGAAGTTTGAGTGGCGATTTTGGAAATTGCCCAAACGATGTATAGTCAGGCAACGATGCATGGCCCTGTGTTTCCCGCAAGCGTGAGTTGGGTATATGGTACGTGATAGGATAACCTACCGGCCAGTCTTCTTCTGTGGGAGTGCCCAAGGCGCGGAATATTGTTTTGAGTTGATCCATGTCACTCTCACCAGGCAAGTAAGGAGTACGCAACATCAGCTCGGCAAAAATACAGCCAACACTCCACATGTCCACTCCTGTGCTGTAGTACCGGGCGCCGTATAGTAGTTCGGGGGGTCGGTACCATCTTAATCACGTAATGAGTATACAGGATTTGTGGATGCAGAGTGATTCTTACCGAGTAATCACTTGGCAAGTCATTTTTTGAGCTGGGTCAGTGAAGTCCCGAGCTAAACCAAAATCAGCTATCTTGAGCTCTCCGTCTGCAGCAATGAGCAAGTTGTTGGGTTTCAAATCCTGTGTTCTGCTCAGTTGGATCAGTCGCGCTTGAAATAAATTAGACGTACGCGGTGCAACACCCAATTCCTATGGCAATACTCTAGGCCACGAAGAGTCATCGCCATCCAACTCTTGATGTCCGCAGGTAAAAAGACGTTGCTCCTGTCCTTGATGACAGCTTCAAGGTCGGTTTCCAAGAACTCCAATACCAAGTTCAAGTTGGTTTTAGTGGAGAATACGTCCAAGAGCTATGTTTCATGTTCAATAGGATCCAAGCCGCGCAGCGTGATAAACATACCTCGATTACATTTGGATGTCGCAATTCTCGCAGGTACCGAACCTCTCGAATCGCAGATTGGTCGAGCCCCTCTTTCATCTGTCCCACCTTGATCTTTTTGATAGCTATCCGCCTTCCGGTAGCAGCCTCTCGACCTGCATCTTGTCAGAGAAAATCCTGTATACCTTATTGCTAATCGCACCTTTATAAACAACGGCATAAGTACCCTCTCCGATTTTCATTTCCTTGGTCCATTTTTTGGCTGTAAGGGAGTTTGCCTTTTCTAAACCCGCGGGTGAGTTTCTAGCGTTGGGAGCAATAGTAGGTACTAACCAACAACGTCCATGGCGACACCAACTGGATGGGAGCAAAGTGGCGCGGGTGGTTGGGGGTGACAAATCAGATGGGTCAATCGAACCGGCGCTTGTGATTTTCCCGCACTGTCGATGACGGCCACCCCTAGCTGCTAAACACTTTTCCAATGGCCGCAGATAAAATTGTGGACACTGGTATGATATTAAATAGATCATCTCTTATTGTCTGACTTGTTTCCTGCAGCCGAAGTCGACACATGTCGCATTTGCAGCGCGCCAGCAGAGGAAGATCAGCCACTATTCTATCCGTGCAAATGTTCTGGAACAATACGCTATATTCACCAGGACTGGTGCGTACGTCCTTTTTGCGACTCGAAGGCGCTTACCATTGCTCGTGTTCTAGCTTGACGACATGGCTAGCCCACAGCAAGAAACGCTCGTGTGATGTGTGCAAATATGAGTACGGGTTCACCAAGGGTAAGCGACCAGAGCCACTCATTTTAGTCCACTGATACATTTTTTGTCTAGTCTACAAGTCCGACATGCCTAGTCGACTGCCACCCGAACTATTCCTTAGAAAGCTTTCTCTACAAATGGCCAAGGTCGCTATTATAGCGCTGCGCCTCGTTATGATATCTATAATATGGTTGGCCGCGTTGCCGTATTTGACATTATTAGTTTGGAGGTTTTATTTCTGGACTGGCGAAGCTTTGTGGGTATTTTCGCCACTTTTGCTCTAAGCATTTATCCAAAATGTCGTGGCAGAGCCTACTGGGTCGTCGGAAGGGAACTGCCGGATAGGACGCCGCCGCGGGCACAGGAGACGGCTTCTCAGTCAACCGGAAGTAGCACTGCGGCCCCCCGATATGCATGGATCAACCTGCTTCCGCAGGACCTCGGTGCTGATATTTTCAAGGGCCAAGTTATCACTATTGCAGTCGTGATTGTATTCCTCACGATATTCTTACTACGCGAGTGGATTATCCAGAATGCGCGACCGGGCGTATTTGGCGACGACGATATTCCTGATGCTGCGCCAGTTGCTCCTGATGTTGCGCCTGCTGAGGCCGTGCAAGAACATGTACCAGAGGCTGGGGCCGACGTCCCGGATGATTTGCTTTTATTCGATGCTCTTCAAGACGCTGATGCACACGTAGAGCCTGGGATTATAGTGGACCCGCCAGCGGAACAAGACCAACTTGACATTGAATTGCGCGAAGCACTACCTAGTTCCTCGGACTCGTCAACCGACGAAGATGATAGCGACTCTGTCAGCGTGCAAAGCCACCCGGACACTGTATCACTATTGAGCAATCCGGGAGAGACTAGTAAATCAAGTCGCACAGAGAGTGAGTGTCCAGCTCAATGCGACTAGGACTCACCGGCAATTCTAGCTATTACAGCTTTGTCCCAGCCCAAAGTTGCACAATCTGGGCAGTCGACGCGACCCGATGAGCACTCTCCCATGAACTCGGATGCAGGGGTAATTACCAAGTACTCTACTCGATTCCGTACTAACAACTCTCAAGGTCGGCAATTCAGGGGACACCATTTTGAAACTCGACAATGATCTATCACTTCCAAGCTCCTATGCATTTAGTTCCCCAGAAACAACTTTAGAGCAGCTCACGCAACTAGCCGAATCGTCCCTCGACGGAACTCGCTCAAACGACTCGCAAATGTATTCCTCTTTATCTACCCAACCATTTCAAGCTAGTGTTGCGGACTTTTCCTTTACTTTTTCCGCACCCCATCCAGCCTCTCCCCCAGTTGAACCCAGGAATATTCCCCTACCCGATTCTCCCCAACAAGCGCCCGTTTTTGGCGTTTTTAGTTCAGATCCAATAGCATCAACTTCGGGTACGTCGACCGCATTTATTCACTACTTTCAAGCCAACCATTTTGATAGCTGCGCATAATATACCCGTATCCTCGAAGCACATGGCCGCTTCCACTCCCGCGATTAATAGAAACGCAAAAGAGTTTGACGAGTTTCGTTTCAGCTTTTCCTCCACCCCTCCGACGTTTTCTCAAAGCAGCACACGTCCCTCTTCGAGACCGCCCTTGCCGCCTAGTACACCCGGCGTAGACGAGCCCACACCGACGATAGATTCTGGAATGGCGTCGCCGCATGTTGCGTTGTATCGCCCCCCAGAGGACATTACCAAGACGGGATACTTTGACCAGTCCCCGTCCAAACAGCGAGACTCGGCCAAACTCGGCCAGGGGTCTACAGAAGACACGAGTTCCTCGTCGAGTTCAGACGAAGGGGTCGAGTACCGCCGGTTCAGACTCGGCGATCGACTTGAAGTGGATGAAGATGAGATACTCGAGCGGTTGGATGGGGTGCGTGAGAGGTTGGATGAGGTGTATGAGAGGTTGGCTGGGGCTGGGGTTGAAGTGAACCGGCAAAGAGAGCCGGTAGCTCAACTTGAGCCTATCGTCCCCGCGCCTCTCGAGGAGGAAGAAGAAGAAGAAGAAGACGAGGAAGCAGACGAGGACGGGCAGGATGTAGAACCCATGGGCGACGACGACATGGATGGTGCACTCGAAGGTGAGCTCACACGGTGGAATTTCGCGTCGTGTTGACTCGGACGCTAGCTATCGGAATGCGTGGACCGATAACGAGCGTGTTCCAAAACGTGTTTCTGATGATTTTTATTATTGATCTTGCTATCGGGGTGGGGATATGGATGCCGTTTACGATGGGCAAGACCACGGCGTTGTTGTTTGTGAGTGGGTTTGGGGTGTTTAGGGCCGTGTTGACGCGAGTGACTAGTTGCGACCGGAAGACGTGTTGGTACTGGTTCGGTTTCCGATTATTGCCGTGAGAGTGATGACGGACCCCATTGTGGACGGATTGCTGTTTATGCTCAACCTTGTGCTCCGTCCGCTCAAGTGGGGTATCGGATGGATCGTTCCTGCTGGTGCCTTGTCCACGCCGAGAGCACCCAAACCGAGCTTGAACTTGGCTGTGCTGCAAGACACGATATTCCATTACTGGGATCGGCTCATTGCGCATTCACGAGCAGCAGCAAACACATCTCTTCCCCGGCCCTCTCCAACAACCACAACAGAACGCATCCTATTCCAGCTGCCCGCACCCATCGAATCGCTAGAACAGATCGAATCGCGGTTTTCCGCACTGGGACGAACCGTGCGGTTGTTTTCACATGCGTTTGTGCGGCGATGGCAGCAGCTGACGCTTTCGGACGGAACCTCTGAACGTGCGTTTGCGATTTGTCTGGGGTATATCGTGTTGTGTACGGTGATGGGTATATATTTGGGCGTGCTGAATGCGGGGACGGTGCGAGGTGCAGCTCGGGCGCTACGAAATGCGGTCAAGCAGCAGTTGATAGTGCTCAAGGTGAGAATTTGGGGGGTGCGGGGTATCATTTTGGGGTCTAGACTAACGCTTCCATTAGGTCGCGCTATTTATCGGGCTGGAATTGCTTGTGTTCCCAACTGGGTGCGGGGTAGTGCTGGATATTGCGACGCTGCCGCTGTTTGATTCGGCCACGTTGGCGGGGAGACTTGCGTTTTACGACTTTGCCCCGTTGACTGCGTTTTTTTGCCATTGGCTGGTGGGGACGATATGTGAGTAACACGAGAGGTTTGGATGGGTTGATCAACTGGCGCAGTCATGTATCAGTTTGCGCTTACGCTGGGAGCGTGTCGGACGGTTATGCGGCCCGGCGCAATGTGGTTTATAAAGTGGGTATTTGAATTCAGGGAGCTGGCTAACGAGCGTACAGGGATCCGCAAGACGCGTCGTTTTCGCCGATTCGGGATATTCTCGACAAGCGGGTGGTGACTCAGCTTCGGAAGCTGGCGGTGAGCGCGATGATGTACACTGTTGTGATTGTGGTTGCGGTGGGCAGCGTGGTGTATACGATACGCTATGCACCGATGTTTTCCGGGGTTCTCCCGTTGCGGGGAAATATGCGGTGGGTAGCTGGGTCGTCGAGTTCTTGGACTGATGTGATGCAGGGAGCCATTGTCGGAGATACCCGTGGACCTACTGTTTCTGCACTTGGTGATGCCGCCGACGGTCAAGCGGATGACGATTGCAAACTGGACGCGGGCGCAGCTTGAAGTGTGGTGGAAGTATACGGCGCGGCAGTTGCGGTTGTCGTCGTTTATGTTTAACAAGCTGTATGCGGACGAGCTGCAGCGGTCGTCGCGCGTGTTGCGCCCGATGGAGGCGAGCGAAGGGTGGACGGTTCCGCAAGACGCGGAGCTGTACGGGCGGTGGTTGCGCGTTCCCAAGAGCGACAATATCGCGTTTTTGAGGGACCAGCCTGTGTTGATTGAAGTGAATGGGGCCGGGGAGGCGGTTCGACAGCGCGGGCGGGAGGTTATGGCGGAGCAAGACGAGGAGACGCGGCGGGCGGGTCGACAGCCGGACCAAGACTATATGATTGTGCACGTTCCGCCGTTTTTTGGAGCGCGGTGTATTGTGCTTGTTGTGCTGCTGTGGATGACGGCGGCGTCGATTACGGTGGTGGGGACGGTGGGGCCGGTTATGCTCGGACGGTGGTTGTTGGCCACGGTGGCAGACAAGCACAATGTGCACGATGGGTATTCGCTGGTGTTGGGGTGGTACGTTGTGTGGGGCGCATGGCGGGTGTACCGGTCGCAGGTGCGGTCGTGGGTGCAGGTGGTGGTGTGGGCGGCAAACGCGGTGTGGGTCGGGGTGTGGGTTGGGATTGTGACGCCGGTGCTGGTGGGCGTGACGGTGGAGATGTATGTGGTGCTGCCGGTGCGAACGTGGTGGGAGCCTCGGATGGTGCCGGTGATCCGAGTGGCAGAAGAGTGGGCGCTGGGACTTGTGTTGATGAAGATTGGGTGGCAGATGTGGCGGCTGCGTGGTCGAGGGGAGGAGGAGGGGGAGGTGGGACGGGCGATGGAGCAGGTGAGTGGATCGAATGGCCGATCACTGTCTAATGGTTAGATTGTGCGCGGTGGACTGGGGAACCCCGATGCGATTGGGGCGACGCGGGGGTTCATTGGGCCGGTGTGTGGGGGACTTGTGGTGGCGATTGTGGGGCCTGCAGCAGCCGTGTGGGCAGTCGGCACCGACGGACTATGTAAGTGGAGTGGCGGCAAGGACAAGCCTGACTGTGCAGTAAGCGTCGTGTACCCGAGTATATTCTGCGGAACGGCGGCGGTGGGGCTGTGGCGGGCGGGGAGCAAGGCGGGGCGGCGGTGGCTGCAGGGCGTGCGCGACGAGGAGTTTCTGGTAGAGCTGCGACTGAAGAATCTGGACTTGTAGAGTAATGAATGATCGGGTGTTGCCGCGTGTGTATATAAGAGTGATCGTCGAGTGGGCCACTATGGATCCCCATGCGCCCAAGACGGAAGAGGCAGCGAGCGAGTACAGCGCCGGGGGATACCTGCGGGTGCGCATTGGCGAGCGGTTTGCGCGGCGCTACCGGATCGTGCGCAAGCTTGGGTGAGTGGCACGCGATGAGTGTGGTGGATGCCGACTGTCGCTGCAGATGGGGCCACTTTTCGACCGTGTGGCTGGCGCACGACGCCCACTGCGACTCGCACGTCGCGCTCAAGTTTGCCAAGTCGGCCCCGCGCTATGCCCAGAGCGCCGCCGACGAGGTTGCGCTGCTGCGCCATGTCGCCCAATGCGAGGCGGGACATGCTGGCAGAGAGCGTCTCGTCGCCTTTCTCGACGCGTTTGCCCATGCGAACCCCCGCACCCGCCAGCTGCACCACTGCATTGCGTGGGTACATGCGCTGACAGCCATCATATGCTAACAGCCCTGGCAGCCTCGAGCCCCTTGGGATGAGTCTGCTGCAGCTCCTGCGCCAGCCAGAGCACAGGCACGGCATCCCACTCGCCACCGTCAAGCAGATTGCGCGCCAGACACTCGACGGCCTCGACTATCTGCACCGCATATGCCGTCTCGTGCACACCGACCTCAAGCCAGAGAACGTCCTCCTGTGCATTGCCCCGTCCCGCATCGAGCACCACATCCGCGCAGACATCGCGTCCAGTCCCCCCGCAGAGCACATCGTCAGCCAGCCCCTCTGCGTCGACCAGCTCGCGCTGCGCATGTCCGCCCTTGATACAAACACACCCTCCAGCTGTGCATCGGTCTTTACCACCAGCACCGCCTGCACCAGCGAGCCCGACGACGACATCTCCATCAAGATTGCCGACCTCGGAAATGCCGCCCACATTGGCCGTCCCCACACAGACGACATCCAGACCCGCCAGTACCGCGCCCCCGAGGTCATCCTGCGCAAGCCATGGGGCCCCCCCGTCGACCTCTTTTCCCTCGGCTGCCTCGTCTTTGAGCTCCTCACCGCCGACTTTCTCTTCGAGCCCCGGGCACGCGAGCCCATCTGGTCCCGCGACGACGACCACATCTGCCAGATGCACGAGGCACTCGGGCCGTTTACCCATCAGGCGGCCACGGGCGGCCTCTACTCGGACGCCATCTTCCACCCAGACTGTATGTCCCCCTCTCATCTTGGTCGCTGCTAACTTGCCCAGGTTCCCTCCGCAACGTCCCCGCCTCCAAGATCAACGTCTGGCCCCTCGACGCCGTCCTCCGCGACAAGTACGACTGGTCTCCCGACGCCGTCGCCGACATCGACCCCTTTCTGCGCTCAATCCTTGCCCTCGATCCCGACGACCGCCCCACCGCCCAACACGCCGCCGAGCACCCCTGGCTGTCATAATACTGTACTCCTAATCTGTAACCCCTAGACTCTTTCCTATTCTTATCAATAGACTTGTTTTTTGTTGACATCACGCACGCGACCTCCCTATGACGTGGTGCTCCCATCTGGAATATGCGCACCAGTCCTTGGGCGTCTGATAACTCCCCTGCCATGGATCGACGGCCCGTCATTCGCCCAGACACTCGGGTTTGGGGTGCTCCATCATTCGCGCGATTAGACTGGATAGCATTTGCGGCAATGAACCTCGACCGATCAGGAACGACCCCGAGTCAGCTGATCAATCGATGGCCAGAAACCAAACCCAAGATCCGTCCGCTATCGACGACTTGCGGCGGCGTGACTCGACTGTATGCGCAGCAAGCAATTAGACTTTACCTATTCATTTTGACGCTGTTCCGGTACTGGCCGGACCTGTACACGGTGGCGCAAAGAATCTCATCTTTCGTGCGGGGTATTCAGTCACTAGACTAAAATCAAGGTTATCCCCGAGCCGGTTTTGGTAAACCGTTTTGGAAAACGGCGCAGGTCGTTCGGAACGTCGGGTTCAGGCTCGGGAGAACAGAACTGCGTTATCTTCGGTAGTTGATCCGAGGCGATCTTTATCCCGAGATAAAAAGTCGTGTATGGCGGTGACAGTGTTGTCGACCAACTTTGATAGAGGTTATAGCTATCGATGCGGATCTTGCTCATCCAGTGGTTTGAATGTGTCTTGGAAGAGCAGGCTCGAAATGGTCAGCTTATCGGTCCGGGGTGCGTGCTGAGCAGAGCTGCAATCCGCGGCTACCATGTTCCATGGCAAGGATATCGTCGTCCAAGTCCCAGAAGGCAGCACATGAACACTGGGAAGTAGGCGCTCAAGTGGACGTCAGGCGCTTCACACAAATGCAATTTGTCCACATCAGCGCCTAAACTTCCCACAGCATCAAATCACATTACGTAACGTGTGGCACTGCACACGTAAGCGCCAAGAACCCTATACTGGTCTCGCATCCAATATTCCTAACCACATCCCCCAACGAGGTATTCAATCACCGAAGCACTCCTAGACAAACATGGCGGATTCTGCTCCAGCGCCCGAGCCAAAAGTATTTGACCGGGAATACTACGATTTGGTGTGTCATGTTGATATTCAGGGTTTATTCATCTTGTGCTCAATTTGGGTGTTGGGTGTATATGATTGATTGGGTCTCAGGTATCTTTTGAATTCATTTGTTGTGTGATCCGACTGACTGACTTGGTGGTGCTGCTTGTAGCTCGGCGTTCGTACCGATGTTAATGAACTTGATCTCAAAAAGGCATATCGCCGGGCTGCGATCAAGTATCATCCAGACAAGAATCCCTCTCCCGACGCCGAAGACAAGTTCAAGGAGATCAGGTGCGTCGCACAATTCACAATGTCCCACTCCCTAAACCCTTGTCGAATCCAGCACCGCATACCAAGTTCTCAGCGATTCGGTAAGAATGATTGACCATTCGTGGCGGCGCACGTTTTTATTTCTTTAATTTACTGTTTTGTAGAACCTTCGAACGGTATACGATAAACAAGGTAAACACAAGGTACGTCGTGCCCTTTTATGTCCTTTTTAATTTATTTTAATGGTGGTTGTGTAGGTTGAAGGTCCCGAAGGCGGGTTCGAAGATGCCTCGGCATTCTTTGCAAACGTCTTTGGCGGCGAACGGTTCAACGACTGGGTGCGTACACGTACACCCAACCTGGACGTCTTTTGTAATGTGTTGCCTGCAGATTGGAGAAATTTCGTTGTTGAAGGAAATGACGAGCGCTGCAGAGGTGATGATGACGGATGAAGAGCGCGCGGCGGCCGAGGCGGGAGATCCGAATCGTCCCAAGTCGCCGAATCCTTCTGCTGCTGCTGCGTCGGGAGTTGTGTCTACTGATGCGACTGCTGCTCCTGCTGCTCCTGCTGCTGCGACTGCGCCTTTACAACCTAGTGTTGGGCCCAGCTTGACCCCTGACTCGGCGACTCGTACAGACTCGGGTGTGGTGAAGCATGAGGGAAGTGGAGCTGCGACGCCGACGAGCGCTGGGGCCAAGGACAAGGACAAGGATAAAGACAAGAAGGGTAGAAGCAAGCTTTCTCCGGAGCAGAGGAAGAAGCTGGATGAGCTCGACCTGCAGCGGAAAAAGGTCATGGAGGAAAGGTACGCCGTACCACGCACGTCACATCGGCTTGTCTAAACGATTCACAGGATCAAGGCCTTGACCGAAAAACTCAAGGATCGCATCAGGCCGTATGTCACTGCAAAGTCTCCCTCGGACAAGGATGATCCCGAAGTCAAGGCCTGGTTGCAAAAGATCAAGCGGGAGGCGGAGGATTTGAAACTCGAGAGCTTTGGCGTTGAGGTGAGTTGTGTGACGTAGAATGGATACGATACTGATTTCCGCAGCTCTTGCATACCATTGGTAACCGTTTTTGGTGCATGGGTGCACTGCATTGTCTGACCCCTTTTTTGCCAGGAAATGTATACCTGATGAAGGCCAACTCGGCACTCAAGTCGCGAAAGATGTTTGGAATGTATGTGCATCCGATTCAGTTGACTGTTTGACTCGTTAAGCGCCTTGTAAAGTCCTGGGTTTGTTTCAAGGTTGAAAGAAAAGGGTGCTGTTGCAAAGGAAGCTTGGGGCGTGCTTGGTAGCGCGTGAGTACTAGGCTATATGCGTCTGGCCGTACCTGACAGATCCTGTGCACAGGATCGGAGTGCAACATGTCATGGAGGTCTGTTGTTTCCATGGGGTATTATTAGAATACTGATTGATGGTATGCCCCATGCAGGACATGGCTCGTTTGCAGGAGAAGGGAGAAGCAGCAGAAGAAGAGCTGCGCGCTCTGGAAATGGACTTGACTGGCAAGGCGAGTTTTTTTTAATTCAGTGGTTGCCACACCAACTTTCTGCCGTTTGTGATTGACGCCCGCCCACAGATACTGCTCGCGTCGTGGAGAGGCACTCGGTGGGAGGTTAGCCAAGTCTTGCGCGGGGTGTGCGACAAGGTACTCGAAGAACCCGGAGTGACCAAGCAGGAATTGTTTTTGAGAGCTCAAGTAGGTCTTTTAATTTTTGTGACAGCCTGCTAACTGGTCCCTCTTTTAGGCTCTATTCTTGATCGGAGAACTGCTGAAAGAGGTTAAACCCGATGAATCGGACGAAGAGAGGCGTGAGCTCGAACGGTGCGTTGTTACTCTCGATCTGTGCCTATAAACTCAATCACGGTTAGGCTGGTTGCCGAGGCGAGCAAGAAGAAGGGTGCTCCAGCCAAATCCCCGGCTTCCCCGACTGCACCGAGCACTTCTGAAGGGACGCAGAAGAAGAGTGGATGGAAGTGGAGGTAGATTTGGACTAGGATACCAGGAATCCAAGGTTTGCTATACTCTCTTGTGGTTTGATTTATCACTCGGCAATTAATAGAGCTGTGTTTTTGTGCCTTGTTATCGAGGGAATGTCCGAGTTTGAAGGTGGCACCATCCCAGGCGCGCTGAGAAGCTACTCACCGCCTCTTTAGCCACGCCATTTAGCCACACAGTATCGGAAGCCATGAGTGTTGCCTTGTCGCGGGCAACTAGCTATATATAGTCGCGGTCTATCAGAATCTATGCCTATATTCGGGCTATTTTCTATCAACCTGACGACATCCGAGCCTATAGCACAGCTTCATAAATAGGAAAGCTAAGCCACCAGGGCAGGAAGTATTCGTCTCTATCTTCCTTTAGTGCTGGGCGCCACATGTCTCTGAGCTGAGACTGCAACTCAACCCAATACGGCAATGTCCATCACCTTGTGGAGCATAAAGGTTGATGTGCGTTGAACCAGTGCTCTTGTAGTGATAATCTATCCCCCAACTGTATTATCTGCGATGCCAAAGATCGACTGCACCGGCGATAATCTCATTATATTCAATGACACGCGGGGTCAGACTTGTAATGTGTGTTTAAGCACTGGGGCGGTGATTGGGCTTTCGGTATGTGGTGGTGCACGCTCGGTTCCTCGGCAACTTGGGTAACCTGACTTTTGAATTGCTGTAGTTTCATGCAGAGACGGGGTTGGTCTCGCTTGTGGCCTTGCTAGGATTGCTTTATATTATTGCGGTGTGTAGCTTATTCTTTTAATTCGCGACCGGGACTCACTCGAGCGTTACTTAGCGCAATTATTATCGCAACGTACACGACCCCTCTCTTGATTCGGATTCGTGGCGGCTATTTAGAGGCAATGTGGACATACTCATGGTAGGCCCACCTATCCTGATACTAGTTGATGAATTATCGATTCGTTATGTTGGCGTTAGCTCAATCTTATCCTCGCCGACATTGTAATGTCATTTGGTGCAATATCCGATATCTACTGGGCCCACAACCGCCAAGTGTTTTGTGGGTCCTTCTGTAACGCTCAAGGGATCCTCCAAACTACAGGGGAGACAGCCGCCGCGCTGTCCACCCTTTCTGTGACCCTTTACACATTTTTTGTTATAAAAACAAGTCGTCGCCCGACTTACAAGCCGTGGTACTGTCTCGGTGTAGTGCTAGCGATATGGTTGTGGGTATTATTGTGGTCCTTACTCCTCGCGAGATACGAGACGGGGCAAGACAAGGATGGTAAATTTTTAGACGCTTATACACCTACACCCTGGTGTGAGTATATTCCCGGGATCTCTTTGGGTATATCGCATTTACTCACATGAGACTCTAGGGTGCTGGATAAACGATAGATATTTAACCGAGCGCATTGTTGCTGAATACATGTGGTAAGTAAGTAAGTCTGGTTGTAGTCTGTCACGTTTATTAATATCTTTGTAGGCTCTGGATTGCGGGTATATTCTCGATCGGGCTCTACGTGCCCGCATATTACATTTTGCGAAATCAGCAGAACAAAAATCGTCGCTCTATGGCCGGCAATCCGGACGCTGATAGACGAAGCACTGCGAGTAGCATCGATGAGGAGAATGAAGCAGTGAAGATGCTATGGTAAGCTGCTCACAAACCCCAAACCAATGTTCGCTAATCCATCGTTTAGGTATCCTTTGGCATACACATTCTGTGTATTGCCCCTTTCCATAATACGATGGGCCGGTTTTGCTCATCCCGATGTATTGAAGAAGCCACAAGTTCTTCCTGCATCCATGGTTTTCAGTTCTATATTTAACCTCATGGGCTTGATCAACGTGTTGCTAATCTGGTGGACGAGGCCGGCTATCCTTTTGATCGATTCAGACGGATGTTTAAGCCCTGCTGACCCAAGGACTGCCGAAAAAGACGAAGGGATCCGCATGACCACCATCATACCTCCCCCTCGGAACATGGAGTTAAATGCTCGGCAGAACAAAAGGGCTTCAGCTCGGAGGCCGAGGCCGGCAGGGAATAGCTTTGGTGGAGTAGACGTCGGGATCCCCCGAGATGAAGTGTGAGCTGGGTCTACATCGGATTTTCTTTTTGGAACGCGCCGGCGCATGTATGCTATCGAACCACTGTATATAGTACCTATGGTACCGACATATTACCTCGATCTCTGTAATTGTATTCGATCCCATTTCAGTCAACCTTATCCAAAGCTATGGCGTTGGTGTTGAGATCTATAGCTCAAATCCCCAACGACTGAACGAAATCATGGGGGGCAATAATCGGTTGACGTGTATCGTGTTCGGGAGCACTAGAGATGTGGAATCGGGTATAGTATGCTCAACAAGCCGGGGAGGAGGTGGACAAGTTTGCCAAGTGCAATTGGTGTGGATTGTGCGAACGTATAAGGGAGGACCGTAGGCAGGCCACGACAAGCTAAAGACACAGAGTGTATCCATAATATCGTGCGAGCGTGGGGGGGGGGGGGCACAAAAATAAGAGGACGTGCACAGCTCGCAATACAAGGGAGCTCTACAATATGTAAGAGATATCAGGTGTTCCAGTTCAGCGGGAAAAAGGTCGTACGTACAAACCCAAAGTAGGGCGCATCAAGCTTAAGGTATACCAAATGGAGCAGGCTCGAGAGTCAACCCCTCTATGCTTCGGAATAATATCAACTGCGCGCAGCGCTCGACCCCGAAGATCAATGTTGGGCAACCTCGGGCACCTACCACGTGAGTCGACGTAGCTGGTTTCTGGCGCTCAAGTTACGCATACACCTATAATTCGGTGGTGGATATGGGGACTTGGCTTAGTTCGATCATTCGTAAGAACGATTTGGATCTGTTTGGTGTGTACTCTCGTGCGCGTTGCCCTCAAACAACATATGGCAAGGTAACTGGTGTGTATTTTGAATAGTTGGATTCAGTGAGTAATACGTGTGGTGTAAGGGGATTTGAATGCTTGTGCCCCCCACCATGGTACCAATAATGGCCATGCCTTGATTCCATATGCATTAGAACGCAATATAACGTGTGATAAAATGGTGAACGATGCGTGCACACTCCACGCGCTACATAACAGTGCCATGTGGTTTATAAGATTTCTAGACCGTATGCATGTACTAGTACGCATGTGGTACGTGATCAATTCGATCCACATGCACAGAAAAAAAAAACACTAAAACAAAGCGTTTGGTGATCGAAATGCGGTGAGGAATGGTTTGATGTCTATTTAGAGGTTTCTCGGGATCTCTACCAATTAATTGTGCTTCGGCCCGGGCTTTAGTACTCAATGACAGTTTTAGTCGCAAATATAGCCGGTTTACTCTGGCAGGCTAGTTGGAATCTGATTTAAGTGTATATCCTCGGTATATGTGCGTACACTGGACCAGCTGGGTGTCTTCCGTGCGGTCTTTGGAGTTCTTAGGTTGACGGGTGCTGTGGTATCAGGGAATGGGTTATGATCGATTCCCGGATCCTATTAGTACCCCATCCCCATGATATCAGCTGTTACTTTTCTAGATTTGTCCCCTGGATGTCCCATTCAAACCACTTCCACGTTCCAATCCGACGTCAAAATTACACAAGACAGCTATCCTCAAAGTACATAATGCAGTGCTGTTGAATGAAGACTGTGCTTAAGCTACCTTGCAATTGTACCACATGAGTTGTATATAGCCTACATACTCGTGAGTAAATCGTAAGACCCGGTGATTCGATCGCTTTAATTTCAGACAGCGCGCACGTGTGTCAAAAGTTCATTGATATGTACCCTCCCAGCCTTGCAAAAGAAGCCGAGGGGCTAACTTTGGACGAGTTGAATGGGTAACAAGGCTGGAAAGTTCGAATCCCTTGACATTTCACGATCAGGATAGTAATGCCGTCTGTCGTGCAGCACAGCATTTGACAAATTAAAAGCGCTCAACGAGTTTGAGCGCCCTGCGTGTCACGGTCAATTAGCTATAGATTTTCATGAACTTATGAACTGGCAATCCGGGCTTACAGGAAGGCCGTTGAGGTGCACTCGAAAGTAATAATAATAGCTGTTCACTCCGTAGCGCCTGGCGCTGACAGAAGGGAGCAGTTGAATACTCGAATGAATTGGTAAGTGACTCAACAACATGTTCCACGGCTTTTTCCATGACTTTTAGATCCGCTATCGACTCCCAATTTTAGGGACGGCACCGCCATGTATATGCACACAAAGGGGCACTCGTTCACAGGAAGGGCACCAGAGGTGTGCATATAAATGTGAGACATCATTGTCCATACAGACAACAAGCAATGGATGTACTCCCCTCGTACACGGGGACTGGGCCAATCGACTGCTCTGGAGAAAACTTCAACAAATATCCCGACACCCAGAACCATGAAACCTGTCATGTGTGTCTGAGCGTCGACGCCATGATCGGTCTGACGGTGAGTGGGTGCAAGGTGTGTTTAGTTCATTCAAAATCTAAATAATATACTATATGCGCAGCTTCGGTCGCAAGCGGGGCTAGTATCGTTGGTGGCGCTGATGGTGCTCCTGTACATTATTGGCGTAGGTGACTTTTTTGATAATCACGGATGACTCAGTAGGGGCTTTTATGTTTAGCGTAACTACCGGCGCAAACTCCGTGATGGCTCCAACTGCGATTGGCGACTCTTTCGGGGAAATGTGGATATTCTCATGGCATGTTCACTAATGCGCCACTGAGGTATTGAGTTACCCACTGAATCGCAAATCAATTATTACCTCATAGCTCAACCTCATCTTATCCGATGTAGTAATGTCGGTTGCAGCTGCCCTGGATATACATTGGGTTCAGCACCGCCAAGTATACTGTGGGTCTTATTGCAATGCGGAGGGATCACTTCAAACGATAGGTCAAACTGCCACGGCTCTATCTACCCTTTCGGTGGCAATTTATACGTTCTACGCTGTTTACACCAATCGCCCTCTTAGATACAGGCCATGGCGCTGTTTTATTGTGGTAATAGCCATATGGCTGTGGGTGCTATTATGGCCCATGATCCTCCTAACCAGGCATGACGACCTAGGAGTGGATGAGAAGGGTAATGTTTTGTACGCCTACACACCGACGCCCTGGTGTAAGTACACGTTTTGGAGAGCCTGTATGTTTGACGGAAACTAATGACCCGGCCCAATAGGGTGTTGGATAAATGGGAAATACCTTGCAGTGAGGGTCGTTGCTGAATACCTGTGGTAAGTAGTTATTTCAGCTGCATATGGGTCGTGATCAACAGATCGAGAACTGGCTAAATGTTTCTCACATGTACAGGCTATGGATTGCGGGTGTGTGCACTATCGGGCTCTATGTGCCCGCGTACATTATCGAACGGCGCCGTCGACGCACTGGCCGCCAACCCCCCTTGGAAGGCGATACCCGGTTAGATCCCGACCAGGGGGCTCAAGGTGCTGCCGATTGCATTGACGAAGGTGACGAAGCAGTGAAGCTTCTATTGTGGGTTCCTTTACTGTATACAACAAGAGACATTTACTTATTATAATCGGTAGATATCCTTTGGCTTACACGCTCTGCGTGCTTCCCATGTCCATCGCACGGTGGGCAACTTTTGCACATCCCGACATTGTAAATCAACCTCGAATTCTACCCGTATCTATGGCGTTTGTCACTATATTCCACCTCATGGGTTTGGTTAATGTCGTGCTCATCTTCTGGACAAGGCCAGCCATACTTTTGATTGGCTCGAACAAGAGCCTAAGCAGGGGAAATTCGCCTATTCCACATCACCCCGGAATCATGCCAGCTATGGCAGAGGCCGCCTCTCACTATGAGACCCAAGATGTGGCTCGAAGACGTTTGGGCACTGGGTTTGGTGGGCTGAATGTTAGGATTCCGCGGGATTAACTACGACTTTATGATCGGGCCCTGCTGATGTTTCATTTCGTATACGTATTTGTCATTTTTGGGGTTTAGGTTTTTTAGGGGTGTCATACTTTGCTGTACTGTATCGTCCAAGGGTCAAAATGTATTGGCTTTGTGAATTTTAGTGTATATATGCGTATTGGGGGTCAGAGCCAAGCAGATTTATGGATCTTGGCTGCGCCCGGGAGCTGCTTGAAGGTCACGAGTCGTCGCTGTTTCCCCGTGGCACAAAAATAATTATGAAGCAAGTGAACGCTTAAGTTGGCGCGTGTTAGTTTGACGTTCTCCATCGACGCGAGCCAATTCTGACAGTGATGGGGATAATTGCGTTTCGTAAACATATGGATATTCGGGAACTAGAGAAGGTTAAAATAGAAGGTGTTAAAAGCTCCGAACGGAAATTAGAGCGCTTCATGTCAGGCAAAGAAAAAGTTGGTATCAGAAGGTGGTATTCCAGGCGGTAGATGAGCGGGAATTTCGGCCTTTTCTCCAGAAAGATCTAGATAAAAATAGCTCTAGCATTGTCGCATCGATTCGAAGCAAACAAGAACTTACCAAGTAACTTGATTTTCAACCCAATTTCGGTGAGCACTTGTACAAACTCAGCAGTCTCGGTCGTTGCAACATGCCCTCCGTCCTTACGCAACATATTCAGCCCATCGGTCCAGTCGGAAAACCGAGACGCGTTTTCAGCGACTTGATCTGCAAGTGAATGTTTAGTCGGTTGCTGTTGGTCTGATTGATCTCGAGACCGCTCTGTCATTAGCGAGAATGAGAGCGGCGACACTGAAAGCGCGGACATCGGGGAGGTTACATCTCCACTCCCGTAAGCAACGTTGTGGGGGACTGCGCAAGTCCCTGTGGCGACCTCTGCGATCGAGGCAATCTCGACTAGGTGAGTCAAGAATAACCTTAGTCACACTTGACAAAATGTATGGCCGAGTACGTACTGCGCTCGGGCAAGTCTTCGATGCCCCCTCGCATGGGTATCTTCATAGCGCTATCTAAATAGTAAATATAGCGCATGGTCTTATCCTGAAATGGTAATGCGCAGTTAGATAAAGCATCAATTAATGGAAGGGTCACATACTAGCCGCATAAACCTCCAGGGTCGTTGTGGTCTAGCATTTACTGCACTTGACTCTCTAGTACCAGAGGAGCCTCCGGGTATGCCATTTATAAACCATGCACCCTGCATCAAGCATTGGATGCGCTGCTGGCGCACAAATGCGTACGACTCTTTGTATAGCTTTGCACGAAGGTTACTAGACCAATTGTTTCAGTTTAAACTTCTTCGGGGTGAGGGGGGACATACCGAACGGGTGGCTTGTTGAGCAAGTCGTCGGTCAGTTCAAGTTCTTTCATCTGGCGTTCGCGTATATCGCGGTATTCGCTGTTGACAAAGTCCGATTCCAACTAAAGTTTCACTTTTCAGAAATTTGGGTGGCATAGACAACTGACAGTCACATACCTCGTGCCAGGCCCGCGTACTCTCATCTCGCAACGCGAATTTGATTCTGATCGGGGTCAATGATCGAGGGTGCCTAAATGGATTGACGGGTACTTACTGGCTCTGAACTAGAGCCGCGACTCTTGCAAAATCATCGGCTCCGGCTGCACTCTCGCTCCACAACCTAAATACGTACTTAGTGTTCGTTCCTAGTCGGGTGTCTGACACCTACCGAAGGAAAAGCTGCAAAGCAATTGTATGGACACGATGAAATGCAAGGAAGAATGGCTGGAAAGAGGTGGATGTGGAGTCTACCACATAGTTTTGGTCAGCAATAGAATTTGCCCGCATAGAAGCTTATTGCGTACACCCCGGTCCAAAAATTGCCCAATGTTCGGTCAAAATTTCAACTACTTCGTTAGATGCCTAGTAAGGTCATGAGTTGACTGAGTAAAGTTCAAGGGTGTTTGGCTCCTACTTGGATGATTGGGCACCGTCTACTCGGTGGTCGGCTCACTTGCTCCAATATGACCTGGCTAATGGTTAGTCCTGACCGCAAGACAACGTGTTATGATAATTGGCCTACCTTGGCAAAATGATCAGGGTCTGATTGAACAAAAGTGCGCTGCGGAGCGGAGGAGATATTAGCTATACCACAAATCGAGCATAAATGAAGTAGCGCTTGCCAAACAATCGAGGCCAAGAATTCCGACTTGAGCAAAATCTGATCGAATATTGCCTGTCGGGCACCCCAGCAACACCCATTGCTCACCCTCAAACGTGAGTTTGTCTGGTCGACCACTGCTACCTGAGCGTGCCGCCATCCAAACGTAGGTCAGGACGGCCCGTATAGCAGGTTGTTCCACGTCAACGGGTGTAGTTTTGCGTAGATAGGTGATACGCATGAGGTGAGCTTGGAAATCTAAGATCGAAGAAGAGAGCTCTGCCGATGCGTGCGAGGCCATCAACCGCTGTTGAAACAATCAAAATAACATTAGAGAAAGCATCGTCTCATACTAGTCTCAGCCCACCCTGACAACATTGCGAACGTTTAGTCTCTCCAGTTCGTCAATAAGCTCTGATGCGTGGTTGTCGGACGCGTTGGATAGGAGTGTGTTGATCAACATCATACTGAAAAACGTTGCGGGGTTCGCGTCATATGCAATTATGAATGTTGGTTAAACTCACCCGCCAAGTGCCATCCCGCTTTCGGCCATATTGAGCCTAGACACGACCACCGAGAGCATGTCGGGAGAGTGCTGTAATTGTGCCCAGACTACATCGAAGCCGTAGCGGAACACACTGCCAGGGGGTGGTGGAGATGAGAGCTCCAAGCCTGGAGATGTCACATTGGAAGTCATCGCAGCCTCCAGCCCAAGTCTTGGGTCCGCTTCGACCAATCGTTTGAGGATCGAGGTCGCGGGGCGAATAACATTGATGGGGTTGTTAGAGTTGGAGATAATCTCCACGATCTGTGTCGAGTCTCAATAAGGCTAAGAGAAGACGGATCGAATTAAAACGCACTCGGAGAATAAAACTGGGTCGGAGATTATCCCAACCGTACTCGTGTTCCATCAGATTTTGCATCGAATTGAGGGCATAAGCCAGCGTGTTTCCCGAGTTGGTGTCGATTGCGCTGAGGAGTTCCCGAAGCCCGTCGCGCTTGAGAAACTCTCGCGCGAATTCATCTTCCTTTAGAGTAAATCAGGTTGGATGGCTGCCCTACGATAAACAGCAAGCCAATATACTTACCCTGATGTATTTTTGAAGGGAAAAAAGTGCGTGTTTGAGTGATTCCTTATCTGCAGCATGGAGACGATCCAGAATTTCGGTGGCTTCGATGACCGGGGAGCTAACGAGCCTAAAAACATTGATTTTTGAGTCATATGTTGAAATAAATCACCTATCATGACCGACTCACTTGAGATTTGCCTTGTCTCTGATCATTCTGCGCAAGTTATCGTCGGTAACCAGCTCATCTCGGTCGTCACGGAGAGCGAAAAGAAGCGGAGGTTCCTGAATTTTGAGGCTTATGCAGAGCTGCCGAATCACATCTGACACAGGCTGAGAGTTGGGATGGAGTGACGTTAGATCGCCGAGCATCAAGTTTTTTAGTTCCCACACTAACAAGAGTTGGATCAATCCTCGCGCGAACCTGTATAGAAAGGGGGCGTCACACCAAACACCAAAACATGTCGATGACATCTTACAGTAGCTCCGTCCTTGGTGGACACTAGATTAGTTGGAACTAGAACCGAACGCGGTCTAACCGAGTCATGTTTATTGGCTTGTGCATTATTAGTGTTCATCACGAGAAGGAAGTACAAGTGACTGGGGGGTTGTCCACGGAAAAGGTAAATGAATCAACAAGAGCGCGTGAGAAATAAGCGCCGAGATCAGCAGCCACAGGCCGCAGGGATTCGCGTGGCGTAATATACAACTCTAATCGGTGTCCTTTCGAATTCCCTAGAGTTGCTCGCAAGAGCGAGCTGACCCACAACTCTTGAGCGGCCATATCAACGGAATGCCCTAGATAAGTGGTCAGTGCCAATCGACCAGTTGGAAGCATAACAAGTCAGATATGCGAAACAAGCATCTTGCGTCGCCGTCAAGGCAACTCAGACTGACGTGCAAATGTTCCAGACTCATCATAGGAAAAAATCAAGGAGTTGACTTACAGTGGATGACTTGAGAAAAAGTATTTGCTTCCGGAAGATTTGTTTGATGTTCAAATTTGCAATGAGGAGCAGCGATGATTATCCGGTGGAAATGCAGTTTGAACCTGGCGACCACATCCGGTCTACTCTACCTAGAGACCCAAGTGGCCTTTTCAACTTACACCGCCTTACTTGTAGTAGCCTTGGCCTAGTAGCGACGGACCTTCATCTACGACAAGTTTTACGGCCCAGAGTTTCAGCTGCTCCCATCACTATTGTGCCACACTAGAGACTCTGCGCCTTATCGAGGTCTCAGTCGGTTTCCTATAAGTATCTGGGCTTTGGTCTGGCTAAAGCACCACCTCCGCTGCCTCGGCATTTGGATCTGATCCCTGCTCTATGTCGCCGCGCTGCTCAGTGACATTCCCACGAATCCCACAGCATCACCTCACCTCTCTATCAACCCCCGCTGCATTTTTCATCTAGTCATCAGATATGACCGCCAGCAGCAGTGCCAGTGCTTGGATGCGGATAATGGACACAATGGCACCGGTGAGCCCCCACTGCCCCTATGCTAACATGCGCTAGTTCACTCATTCTCGGAGCAAGTCGGGTGGCCCAAAGCTCTCTGTCGCAGCCTACGGTGATAGTTTCGTCGGCCCCCTCTTCGTTTTGAAGAAGAATACCATGCATATCAAGCGGTTCTCGGGCTCAACAGCAAAGGTGCGTCCCTCGCTCTGACCCGGTGGCAAGAAGCTTAGTCATATGCGCAATAGGGGCTACAGAATGTAAATTCGATCTCTCAGACTGGGCCACGGCTTATCCAGTCTTTGGATGATCATATGCCTGATCACGGTTTGTAGAAGCAGCTATATTTGGTCAACCTCCTGCTAATCGACTCTACCTCGACAGCTATACTCGTCTTTGGGCACGTCGACCTCCATATTACATACCTCTACAAGGCCCTTGACTCTCAACTTACGTCCGAAAAGCCTCCCGAGCCCAGCGCGTTCGTTAGATCGATATTTGACGCTTATACGAAATTCCTTTTGGATGAAGTTATCCCCCGAAGGCAGGGTGGCAACAAGAGAAATATCGACGAGCAAGCAAAACCAAGGTACTTGAAAGGAATCCATATTGTCTCAGTCATTATGCCATGTGTCACCGATGAGCACCTCGATCGATCTGCGCAGAAGTATAATCAAAAGTCAACGGAGTTTCGGCGATTACAGGGTTTGCGTTTGGTCGATTCTGCTTGTCCAACAGACCTGGCTACGAGGTGCCAAATGGTGTACGACTTTAACAAAATGATGAAAGCATTTTGCAAGGAGCATCGGTTGCATTATGTTGACTTGAACAAGCACATTGCACCTAAAATCGGGCTTGTGCATGAAGAGTACAGAGACGTGTACGTTATTTTGGTTAATTTCGACGTTTCGAGTGTTGAAAGGTCGCCAGTGATCCATCAACCATTCATGTCAAGTGGGAACCGACAATCCAATTTTGGGTTAAGGAGCTCACCGGCGCTGGATTAACTATGGACGATGTTGATCCTAACATTGACGAAACCCTAATTGAATACGAGTTGAACAAGATGGATCGTATGGCCAAGACCGTAAGTGTCCCGCTCTCACACAAGCGCTGTCAACTCGTGCTTAACATACGCACAGAGGCACAAGCGTTTTGCGAGTGTTTCTGAAACCACCACCTTACCCCGCTCTCCCCACGCTCCCACACCACCTATTTCCTCCGCGTTTACGCCTAGTCCCGTTTCAGTTGGAGATGGCATCTGGCGTCGACCTCATACCAATAGCATCTCATCGGCAACCTCGCCCCTTAAACCCAGCAACAACTCGCCTGGAATATATAGGCCGCCTCACTTAGCTAGTGCCACAGGTTTAGGCGGGGAGTTTGGTCGGCGGCGAGGAGCGACTTTCAACTCAGGTCAGGCAAAAATAGACGAGCGATTCTTTGAGGATTCATGGCGTGTCCCTGATCGCACAAGGGGACATTCCGATAACATTTTTGGTCACACTTGTAAGTCCTTGCCCTTCACGTCTCTTAGTTCGGACTCAAAAAGCGGTACAGGTCACAATTCTGTAGCAACAACTGGTGTGTGGAGCTCACGTCAATGATTATTTTTATAACCTCGGATTACTGTATCATTTTTATCGTCGCTATCCGACTGTTGGTCATGTTGTCATTGCTATCCCATGTATGTACTTGTTACTGCAATTCCTCTTGGCTAAAATCTACTCAATTGATTGTCATTATTGTACGTCGTAGGCATTTTCCCAATGGATATTCTAAGTTATTGCTTAGATTTCCCCAGGGCCAAGGTGCCCGACTTACCCGCTTGATTTTTCCCTCGGTGACTCCTGAAATGATGTTCGGACTTACGGACTACCCCAACTTGGCCATGGACTCTACGTCATCATGCTTGCCTAGGTACCTCTATCTTCTCTCGTCCAATGGACACTCCACGAGGCCACCGCAAAGACTCCCGCCACACCCTCGTTTGATACTATGCTCATCGATTTGCTCGCATATATTTGAACCAATCAACTGAAGGCAACCACGTATGACTCGACCCCCCCAATTATGCACTTTAGGGGTTTCACTCAATGTATACAGAATTCGACTCTTGTCTGGTTGCGCATAGATTGAGGTGCACTGGAGGACTACTATATTCGTTCGAACCAGATCTAAATTACTTTAAATTAAAATTAAATTGATCAAACACTCAACTTTTCAATATCCGCCCTCGCACGTGACATTCGCGCAAGGTGACAAGTGGCTACGACGCAGCATCTAGCCACGTTTTTATTACGCCCCTATCTGAGATGAAGATCGATAAGCCTAGATTGTGTGGCCTTCGAGATGCGAACTGAAGAAATCTAGGAAGAGAGACTAGTTGGAAGAGACTATTTGAAGAGGTGAGCTTTTTCGTCTTGCTCCACGTAAGCTAATTTGAACAATGTCTTTGTTTGCTGCACGCATAATACTTCAATTAGCTTCGAAGCTTACGCCCTTGTCAAGGCGGTGTAGAATAAGCGTGTCGGATGGTCCAACCACGTAGGCTCAACTGACTCCTTAAAAAGGGAACCAAAGTTGCGATCTCCCAACTCTCCCCACGACCCACTCTGCGATCCCCTCAACTTTGTCTATGGCTAGACTACCGTTCGATGACAATAGCCAGTCGAGTGCAGAAGAAGACCCGGTTCTTGTAGACTCGGATGGTGAAGTTCAGACTCGAGCTCTGATCCCGGATGCGGTAGACTCTGCAGGCCCTCCCGACCGCGGCGCCCAGCCGATGGCAAATTTAGAACAAGACCCGCCGTCGTCCCCAAACATAGAGGACCGACAAATTATTCTGCGCAAACCTCCCAGAATCCAGACTATTTGGTCCTGGAGTATTCTAGGTGCTTTGTTTATCGTGGCTGAGGTTGGGGCCTCCATAGCTATCAAGAAGATCAAAAGTATGATTGGCATTGCACCATCAAAAGCAATACCTCTGTAAGTCCCTAACGTAAATTCTTTTCTTAGCTACTAAAATCGGCGTTATTCGTTGTAGTGGATGTTCGGTCGCTCTGTTAATTAATCTACTGATAATGACCTTGGGTGGTGAACATGCGAACTCCACGATGCCCGTCTGCAAGGTTCCGATTATATCTAAGCATATATCTCGCTGTGCTCGTGACCCTCCGATCCCGCCGATCCTCCCGGTGTTGCCCGACTTTTCCCAGCTTATGAGTTTACAGAGCAAGCTTGAACATGTTATGGACGAGTCAGCGAGAGGAGCTATGGCTGCGGTCGATATTAAAAACTCGGAAATGGCGATGCGAGATTTGTGAGTAACTTTTGTTGACTTTCTGCGTGGGGGATATATTAATCACAATGGTAGAACCACACTCGTGAAGCTTAGTTCGCTACCTTCCAAGGATCCGCTGGCTAACCGTCTTGATGGGTTTGTGACTGATGCTAAAGCTACTGGTCGGAGCTTGCAAAAGTTTGGCAGTCGCGTTGGTGGCACCGTGGATCAAATCGTGGCTATGAACGAACAAGTGCTTCTGTTACTCGAAGATGCTCAACCTGTGGGCGGAAAGACTCTCATTGTGTCCGAGTCTAGCCAAAAGGATGTAACAGCAGCCTGGCGCCGCTCGATCGACTTGTTGAAGTCTACGATACAGAAGCTGATTCATGAAGCCGAACATAATATCGTCGCGTTGGAAAGGCTGAAGGAAAAGCTAAATGTCATTCACGACATAATTGTTAGGGACGACGACAAGATCCAGAACCGGGCCGATGAAGTACGTGAGTTAGGTGGCTGACGATACGATGTACTGACGCGTTCTTTCACGATAGCTGAGCCAACTGTGGACATGGCTAGGTGCAAACAAGAGTGAGCAAGTTAGCGGGCTCGACTGCACTATGTTTGACACTTGCGTAGAGGAGTTGCGTTACTTTGAAAAGAATCGTCAGCTTCTGAATGACCTGCGTCACTACCGCGATGGTGCCCTCCGCCATATCAAGAGTGCACTGCATAAACTACAGCAAATGTCTGATGATCTGGACATTCTCCAAGAGCGCGTAGCGGCCCCTTCGCTTGAAGGGGAGGAATCAAGCATTTCCATTGGGGTGGGTGGTCATGGTATTCGCTTGAGCTACTGATAGATTGCTGATCCATTTAAACCAGCATCATATCAGGAATATCCAGAAAGGAACAGAACAGTTGGTAGCTAGACAAATCCTCGCGCGCGAGCAGGAGGATGCGTATCGCAAGAGGATGTTTTCTGGAGAAGATGGATATATTGCGCAAGGGCCTTGACGTAACTGTTTTGGCCTGAGTTCTAACTGCGTGTTATGGTAGCCCTAGGGGGGGAGGCGAAAATGGTAGTTGTTTATTTGAGCTAACTCACATAACCTGGAGTTGGTAGCGGATTAGGTTGTATGATACTCATGCGCTATTGAATAATAATCGTCTCGTTATCACACTGTTTGGCTTGGGGGCACCGCTCACGCTGCCTGTACTAACATTTATTTGCTAGACACATATAGGGGCTAATTGGCCTAGTAGTTTAACTGTTATGTTCATACTGCATGGCTGCTGAGTCTCGTTCAGAAGATCCTAGTAATTTACTACTAGATTTATAAGACAGAATTTTAATATGTTGATTATAGGGAGCTGATGTACCATAAGGGCTCAGTTAGTTTCATGGATGCCATTGCAACAATTTGTGTCGAACCCATCAGTATAGCTAAATAATATATTTGCCAGTCTGACGCGTCATGATCATCCTCAATGTTGACTGGCACCCCTGGAAGGAATCCGAAATTGTTTGCTGATCTTCGAAGCGCCAATGGAATTATAAATTCGACCTAGCCTCCACCAACGACAATCCCCTTATTCAATCCCTCGGCCTCCTTTTTATTAATATTCTTTGTTGAGCTATATATTGATATTCTATGCGAACGGAAGACGCCACGGATCCAGCGGTACTGGAGACTAACCACGAAGAAACAGGTATAAATCTTCGGTCGCCAAACAACACATCCACGAGTCCCCAGCAACTGGAACCACCAAGGCCCACCAAAGTAAATGGCATTAAAAACCTGATCAAACTCATTACAACGATGGTTAAAAGTTTTATGTTAGTTACTACCGCGCTATAATCTGTCTTGTGCCAAAACACTAACGCTTTCACCTTAGGAAGCTTATGCTATTTGTGGTATTCCCTGTGTTAATTGCTCTGTCCAATGAACGGTTTATTTCGACGGTTGTGACGCGTGCCTGTAAAACGGCCTTTGTCTCTGAGCGAGTTCCCTATTGTGCCGACCTCCTGAATCCCCCTGTATTGGTCCCACCCGACTTTCATCAACTCGCTAGTTTACAGACTAAGCTCGAACACGTAATGGACGACTCTACGACCAGTTCTCTAGCTGCGATTGATATCCGGAATTCTGAAATTTCTGTTCGGGATTTGTGAGTAATTCTCGAATAACCCACGTATGTTTTCTTAACAGTCACTGCAATCATAGGACTACACATGTGAAACATAGTTCGATGGTCGCCAAAGACTCCGTCGTGGATCGTCTCAACAAGTTCGTTTCCAATGCCAAAACTACCTCCCGGGACCTGCAAGGATTTAGCGGCCGCGTAGGGGAAGCAGTTGACCAGATTGTGTCTCTAAACGAAGCAGTGCTTTTACTACTTGAAGACACGATCAAGGATGGACAATCTCAACCTCCCAGTGGACCCCTTCAGAATATTCTGAACATGGTCTCGACGACACAGCCTTCCAGAACGGAGCTCGTCGTGCGCCGACAAAAGGAACTCGATACGGCGTGGCGCCAAGCATCTGGCTTGCTGGAGTCGACAATTCAACAATTGATTCATGATGCTAAAGGAAGAATCGTGTCCTTAGAGAGGCTAGAAGGAGAACTCAACGCGATCTATGACATGGTTGTTATGGAGGATAAGAACATCATTGTTCAAGCTGAAGAACTAGTATGTCGTTTGAATCCTTTGGAGATATTTTGCTAATGAACCTGGAAAACAACTTAAGTCAAACGATATATGGACGATACTTGGTAGCACTAAGAATAAAGGTGATGAACTTAGGAAATGCGACACCGATCGTTGACAACCACACATCCAGAACGCTTGCGTGTTTTTGAATCCGACCGTCAGCTGCTGGAAGATATTCGTATTTATCGCAAACGTGCTTTGTTGCATGTCTCAAGTACACTGGATCAACTTAAGCAAATTCATGAGGATTTGCGCCGCCAACGCAAGCATGTGTTCTCAGCGGCGGTTGCATCACCGGACCGAGATTCAACTCTCCCTCTCGAGGTATGTGACGACATGTGTAACGATTTATGATATATCTTACGGTTGCTGATGAATTGTAACCAGTCCCACCTCGTAAGTATGCAAAAGCGAACGGAGCAACTCATAGAGGGTCAGCATCGTGTGCGCGAACGCGAAGCCGCGTATCGTCGAAGGGGGCCACTTTGAGAAATGGACTAGTTAAATTAGGCTATCGGATTGTCTCTAGTTTTGTTTGTTGGTTGAACACCGAAGGCCTAGAATCCACCTTGTTTTGTATAGTGTATGCCATTTAGGAATACCTCACGGTTCGGATTGTATAGCTCGGTGTAAAAAAAGAGATTTAGCTCATCGTCTCCGTAAATTATTCTCTCCTTTATGTACACGTCCACTCAGACAGTGTTTACCTCTGGCGTGCATGTAGGTTTCCGCGAATAGTTCTCAGAAGGACATATGTTTACCTCGCGTGACTCGACGCCTGGACCCTAGCCAGGATCACTTCTTTTGCACTTGTAAGCCGTCCTCATCAGTGACAACCTGCCAGTTCGAGCTCCCCGTCTACCTCCATTGTTTGTTCATCTCAGTGACCGCGGGTTATAATCAGATGCCAGTAAATGTGCAAGGCGATCCACTGGTGGCTCACGTGGGTTCACTACCAGTGGCGGTTGCCAGCACTCCAGGGACTAATCTTGAGGGCGACTTAAACAAACCTTCTCAGATGGAACGAGAGTCACATCCAAATCCTCCGACACTTCAAAATGAACTCTCCAACACACGGCCCAAAAGTCCCGAGGGTGCCACGGCTATTGCATCTACGAGCCTTAAGGCCCAAGGGAAACCTACGACAGGAGGTGCGGTTGGCACGGGGGCTGAGTAAGTTAGTGTTAGGATATTGTGAGGTAAATTGATACTGTTTCTTTAGTGCGTGGGCGAAGTCTTCATTCGCGTTGATGGCTCTGTCTTTTTCTATCCTGGTGTTGTTGGTTTCACGTCATATCGAGTCACCTTTATCTGGTATTTCCTATAGCATTTTTGGGCACCCGCGGACCCAGTTCTCTCCCGACTTTACCAGGCTCCTTGATATACAACGCAAGTTTGAGAAGTTGTTGGATTATTCAGCTGGTAGTTCTATTTCTGCAGTCGACATTACAAATGTCGAGATTGCGGTTCAGGATTTGTGAGTGGCATTATCTCGTACGGATCCCTTCCAATATTTAACATTCCGCTGTGTCAGGGGCGAACTGATGGAGCGTAGCTCAGCGACTTCTAAAGACTCTTTAGTTGTTCTCCTAAACGAATTTTCCACTAGTGCCGATGTCACCAGTCGCCATTTGCAAACCTTCGCCAACAAAGCTGGAGAAGCGGTAAACCGAATCGTGTCCGCAAATGAACACATGGTCAAACTACTCGAAAATATGCCTGACGGTGCACAGCCGATTTCTGCTGAATCTGTTGCGAAACCGGAGCCATCCATGGGGCAGCTCGGAGTAACACTCGCTGTCGCCCGCCGAAAGGAATTGGAGGTGGAGGTTGAATGGTTTCAGGTGACTGGTGTAATGGAGTCAACAGTCCGCCAGTTGGCGCAAGATGCAAAAGCGAACATTGTGACCTTGGGAGAGTTAAAGAGTCAGTATAACTACCTTAACAACCCAGACAACGTAGAGAACGAAAGCGCCCAAGCCCAGTCTCAAGAAAGAGTGCGTTATCTCCGTCCGTTACAGTGGTGGTTCCTAAGTTTCTCGGTTACAGCTGAGTATGTTATGGAGATTGCTTGGTGAAAGCATCAGTAAGCCATCCAATGTATGCGCAACTAAACCTAACGCCTATTTACACAGACCAGTTACCTAAGTATGATCAAAATGACAAGTTATTAAAGGACTTCCACACCTATCACGAAAGCGCTCTATCATATGTCTCGGGCGCACTTGATCAACTTAAAGTTATATCTAATGATCTCGATGAGCTTAAAAAGCACACAAGAAGGCCAAGAATAGTAGCCAATAACCCATATGCTTCCCCGGAGGTAATAGGTAGTTTGCCGAGGTCACTCTGAGTAGTTCTCATATGGTCTGAATTAGGCTCTCGGGGAAATGCGAGAGATAACCGAACTATTAGCCCAAGGGCTACTTCGTGCCCATGAGAGCGAGGATGAACATCGCAGGAAAATGTATTCTCGCCACGATGGTTGGGTTATCACAGCTGGCCCATAAATTTGTTTCCTGCTCCCCGTTATTTTAACGTTATATATTGGTGTAGACACGGAATCGTATGTTCAGTGCACGCATACTTATGAGCCGTGCGCAATGTCGCAGCACTCTATTTCCATTTCAGCAACCGCCCCACATTATATAGACTATACCCACGAGGGTAATTATCTGCGAAGATCAAAGGAGGAATGGCAGATTACGTTATCACCCTGCGGGTCCGCCCCACCGACTCGGTGTCCCCAGCACCGCTATAAACATCCTATGTTCATTCTGGGTGTCCCTGCTCATGTGGTCAACCTTTTTTGTTCTGACTATATCACCTCAAACAAAGTCCTTTTTTTGCGTGAAAACCACGTTTCTGACTTGAATCTCGACGCATCCGAAGCACGCGCCAAAAAAACGTTTGCTGCCTCGTGTTGTTCCAGCACCTCGCATCACCCATCTTAAAGGAACCCGGTCTTTCACGCCCCTCCTTCTTGATCCCTCACATACGACGATCACCTTGTTTCCACCTTGCTGATTGTTGGGCACCTTCCATTTCCCGCCTATGCCGCCCTTTACTCGCAGCGTCACCAAAGCTCGTCTCAGGGGCGTGAGTACCCCGCCCCGGACATACGCAGACCGGGTTCTCTCACAAATGCAACGAGATTCGTTATGGGACTCTCAAGCACCTCCACGCAAGTTCAGTGATGCACGAGGCCTCAAAGACTTGATAGAGATTTCGGTGGTGTTCGTCGTGGCCACGGTTCTCGATATCGCCAAAGATATTATCATGATCAGCAAAAAGCCCATGTGAGTCCACAAACGCGGCGCTCATTTCGGCCCACTGACACTATTTGTTATAGTGGATGGGTTATGGCGACCTATCTGACGTTGATGGCACTATCTGGAACTAGTGACCTCTTCATGTCGACATTCATGGCCCCAGTCTGTAAATTGCCGCTTGTGTCTAGCCAGATCTCGTATTGCTCTCGCGACTCTCGCCGATTTTTGCCCGACTTTCCCAAACTTGCGAGTTTGCAGACTAGACTTGAAGATGTGATGGACGACTCGGCGAGCAGCTCTATTGTGGCAGTCGATATCAAGAATTCCGAGATTGCCCTTCGAGACTTGTGAGCGATTTCTGTGCACGCGTGATCGCTCAATTTTTACTATGACATCAGGACCACGCTCGTAAAGCTCAGTTCACTAGTGGCCAAAGATTCCCTAGTGGACCGCCTTAACGAGTTCGTTGTTGATGCTAAAACCGCAGGTCGAAACTTGCAGAGATTTGGCGGCCGCGTTGGGGGAGCAGTAGACCAGATTGTGGCCATGAATGAATACGTGCTTAAGCTACTCGAGAGCACGGCAAAGGGCGCTCAGCCCCACCTCTCAAGCGGAACTATTCAGCGCGTCTTGAATGCGGTCTCCCCTATCAAACCCGCCGGACCACATGTCATTGCAGCTCGCCGAAAGGAAGTGGAGGCAATGTGGTATCAAGCGACTGGTATGATGGAGGCTACGGTTCGCAAGTTAATTCTCGAGGCAGAAGCAAACATCCTTGCTCTGGATAAGCTAGAGGGTCAACTTGACGTCGTCAATGAGATGGTCTTGAGGGAGGATGCAGGAATTCGGGCTCAGGCTGAAGAACTCGTGAGTTGATTGGCAAATCTGAAATATTCTCGCGCTAATTTTGGGGAGCAATAGCTAGGCGAGCTATGGACGAAACTCGGTGGGAATAGAAGTAAGTTGAATTGATAGCCACGCGTCCTATATCTCATCCTCGTTTAGGGAAGTTGCATAACTTTAGGTCCCATCGACTGCTCTTGAACGAGATCCGAACTTATCGTAAACGCGCCCTAGCACATGTGTCGAGCACGCTCGTCCAGCTCCAACAATTGTCTGCCGACTTAGATGATCTCAGGCAACGAGTAGCTACTCCTGCACTAGCAGGCGAGGAGTCGGGTATTCCGCTTGAGGTATGTAACATTACTCGGTCGCCACGCCCTCCTTTGACGTATTTGACAAGGTCCATATCGGAAGTATGCAAAAGGGAACCGAAAGATTAATTGAAGGGCGAAAGCGAGCTCGTGAGCGTGAAGACGCGTATTTGCAGAAGGTGCTCTCTGAGGGCAATGAACGACCAACGCTACCTGGAATATGAAGTTAATTCTTGTTTCGTTCTCTAGTTAGACACGGAATAATCCTTTATGATTTATACGACCCACGATGTATTTATGTTTTCTATGGATCGAACTGTATTGTATGTGGCCTGAATCAAAGTATATTTTAGGCGAATGCCCCCAACTCGGCTGACTGATTGGATTAGTTTCTTTAGGAGTTACAGTATTCGGGTTAGCATTGCCGCGAGACAGGCGATGAAGGGGCAGAGCAGACACCGTGAGACAGGGCCAACGTGTTGCCACAAGCCTCAGGCATGGCCCCGGCAACTGCTCTTTACGGTGGACCCGACACCTACTATGTGTTCAACCCTAACAGTGATAAGTCGACATTGGCGAAGAGCCTTCAAGCATTCTGAATGACAGCAAACATCGATCGAGTCCAAATTCAGAGTCACTGAACTAAGCCTAGTAACAATATTTCTGCAAGATTTTTTCCTTTATTTCGGATGTCCTCAGAGCGCGCAGAACAGCTACTAGCCCCCAATCACGTACCGCATTGATGCTATGCAGATGATACTTATAACCACCAAACCTTGGACTTTATGGCCCCCATTAATATTATTGACCTAGGCGGGTTGGTGTGGGTTATTCATACGTGCATGTATCTACATATCCTCAATATAATGCTTGCCTGGCAACCTGGAGTGGCAGAAACATGTCGGCATGGAAGTCTTATGCCTTGTGTGCTTTTCGTGATAAGACCGGCCTATGACGGGGGCAAGAGACTGTCTCGTCGTCTCGTCTCGTCTCGACCGTGACTCGCGGCAACACTAATTCGGGTTTCAATGAGTTTCAATGACACGCTGTCCAAAAAATCTGGTCATATTACGTAAGCGCCCTCACTTTAAAGTGGTCCCATTTTGCTTTGACTCCCAACCATCCTCTTCCTCCTTAGATTCTCTAGACGTTTCCCTACCCATACTAGAACCCCCCTAACGCCATGAAAGTAACTGAAAAAATCCAACAAGCGGAGAAGGACAACCGCGTATGGTGGTCCTTTGAGTATTTCCCTCCTCGCACTGCGCAAGTACGTTCTAATTCGGTTTGCGCACGCGATGCCTAGTTAACGTATCATAGGGATTACAAAACTTGCTTGATCGTATTGAGCGCATGCGCGGTCTCGGACCAGAGTTCATTGATATTACATGGTAAGCCTAAAATTCTCCCCGATGAATATTTTGGCTTACCTTGATATAGGAATGCTGGGGGGCGAACCTCAGACCTTACAAACGAACTCGTGAAAACCTGTCAAGGAGTTATCGGCATCGAGACTTGCATGCACCTCACTTGCACTAATATGCATCAAGAAAAAGTTGACATTGCGCTAAGGGTGGGTTTTTATGGTCGTGTAATTTGACTGGCTGAGACCCTGACTTGGCCCTTGCTGCATACAGGAGGCTAAGGCGAATGGATGTCGAAATATCCTTGCACTTCGCGGAGATCCGCCTTCAGGCCAAGAAGAATGGACGACCGTTGAGGGTGGCTTTCAGCACGGGGTCGACCTTGTTCGATACATTCGTCAGCAATACGGCGACTACTTCGACATTGCCGTTGCAGGGTTTCCCCAAACCATCCAACTCCCAGAGGCTGAGGCTAAGCAAGAGATGCAATGGCTCAAGGAAAAATGCGACGCGGGCGCAAACTTTATCTTTACTCAGATGTTTTACGACGCCAACATGTTCATTCGTTGGGTAAAGGCAGCTCGGGAAGCGGGGATTACCATTCCGATTGTCCCTGGTATCAATCCGATACAGACTTGGAACGGCTTTATTCGGGCTACGACCTTGAGTAAGACCGAGATACCACAAGATTTGATGGATGTTCTCGAACCACACAAGAGCAATGACGAGAAGGTGCGAGAACTGGGTACAAAAATCGTGGCCGACATGTGTCGCAAGATCCTCGACGCGGATATCGGTATTAAAGGACTTCATTTCTACACTATGAATCTCGAAAAGGGGACCAAAATGCTCCTAGAAGAACTAAATCTTGTTCCCCGTATCGAGACTATCAAACCTCTCCCTTGGAGACAGTCGCTCACTCCCACTCGGCGCACAGAAACTATTCGTCCTATCTTTTGGGCGAACCGCACCAAATCCTATTTGTCGCGCACGGAGAACTGGGACGAGTATCCTAATGGTCGATTCGGTGACTCTCGGTCGCCGGCGTACGGCGAACTGGACGGTTATGGTGTCTGGATTAAGCAAACAGTATGTGCAGGAACGTTTAATATTCGACACAATGCTAACTATGATCCTAGCCTGAGGAAGGGCTCAAGATTTGGGGCGCGCCTACAACAATCGAAGATATCAAGAGCCTATTCACACGTTTCTGTGCCAAGGAAGTCAGGGCTCTACCTTGGTCGGACCAACCTCCGAGTAACGAAATGTTGGTTATTGGAAAGCAACTCGCGCGCATGAACGAACTCGGTTACTTAACTATCAACTCACAACCTGCCGTGAACGGCGCTCGTAGTGACGATAAAGCATTTGGATGGGGGCCGAAGAACGGATACGTCTACCAAAAGGTGCGCCCTTTGTTTGATTACTGTTACATTGAACGCTGACTCAGCTTATTTTAGGCCTATCTGGAATTCTTTGTGCATCCAGAGCAGTTGCAATCCCTCATCAAACGCATTGAACGCGACCCAAATGTAACCTACTATGCGATCAACAAGCAGGGCGATCTCAAGACAAACAGTACTAGCGATGGCCCCACTGCTGTCACTTGGGGTGTCTTCCCTGGAAAGGAGGTTATCCAGCCGACAATTGTCGAGGCAGTGAGCTTTATGGCGTGGAAGGTGAGCGGGAGTTCCCCCCCCCCCCATCTAAGCCACCTATTTATGACCCTATGACAGGACGAAGCCTTTGAGCTCGGGTGCCAGTGGGCCAAAATTTATGAGCCTGGATCCCTAAGCCGAAAGCTGATCGAGAGTATGATGAACGAATATTTCCTCGTCAACGTCGTCCACAACGACTTCAACGACCGTGAGGCTATATTCCGACCATTCTTTGCCGACGCCGGGCTCAAAATGAACGGGGATGAAATGACTACCCCCGCTGCCAACGGCGTCAATGGTGTCAATGGTGTCAACGGCGTCAAAGCGATCAACGGGCTGGTCAACGGACATCTCAAGGCAGCCATGGCTTGAGCCTGATCCCTGCTAAAACGATACGCAACGCCTAACTTATTACCACATCCGAGGTCTTCAACACGCCCTCGTCTCTCTATATCCATGCACGCATCGGCATCTCTGCATCTACCTCAACTACGATTCCTGCATCTACTTCTCGCGGTCCCTCATTTTGAAATTTCTAACTCTGAGAACACTGGGTCCAAATTGCGAGATTATAATATAAGTGTACTACCCACTCTCTTTGTATCGCCTTGTTTCCTTGTTTCCGCTCTATAATCCCCGGTCTAGCCTTTGTGAAGGCTGTATGCCGTGCACGAATAATATAATTGCGTTCAACACGCTCACAGCACCCTCGCATAATATAATGCCTTGTGTTTGAAGCCCTCGCTACATTCATGGCCTATCTTGTTCGCCAAGATCATCAGTTGCCTTAATCTCGCGCGAGGGGTCATACTAATGTCTATTAGTTAACTCGTGCCAAAAAATCAGCAGCATGAGAGCCCAGACTCTAATGAGGATTGAAGCCTACCAAGTCCACAAAACGCAACCAACAATGCTCTCAAAGATTAGAGTGATCCGAATAGGTCGATGCTATTGTAAGCTACTGTACATGGCCGACATATTAACCAGTACATAATGACCGCGGTAATGACGCCCAGTGTGTGGAAATAGCAAGCACATCAAGCGGCACCAAGTGCGACATAGGGCCCTTAGGGACACCAACAAACCCATAATGGCTATGGCAAGCGTGAGTTAATATATATAACTACAATTAGTGGGTTCAAAAACATCGAGCAAGGCTCCCCGTTTAGTAAATTCTAAGAGTATTTCTTCCGTTTAAACTCTTGACTTCGGGTAGAGTGGAGCAGTATCCTTAAGGGATCTGAAAGAACATACCTTTGTCAGGCACTGATGAAAAAGTACAGTCATCCTTTTCTACTCTAGTTTAAGTTTTAAGCTTAAGTTGCGTTGGCTTAAGAGTCGCGACTTGGGTATTAGGCAAGAGTAAATTAGCTCTATATCTAGTGCCGCCGTAACGCCGGTGCTCTAAGGTTGAGCTGTGCTTTCCGCACGAACGACAGAGCATATAACCCCACCAAATATTACATTCCGACAAGGGTACTACCTAATTGGCCGCTCTACTTGAGTGCTTCAAGAGCTAGATCTTATCCTAAAACTGGGACTCGGGCGCTGCGATGGCGTTATCGATAACGATGCAAGTCGTGTAACGCCTTAGTAGATAGTTGGTTCCATATACAGGTAGACTCTTAGAGTAGCCTCAAATCGATAGCTTCCTCAAGGTATACTAGTGGGTGCAACACGTAGCATGAAAATCTCAGAGATCCGAAACTGAGGTTATTGGGCTGAAAACCAAGTTCAATAACAATGGTTACCCGAGCCATAGCCGAGGTTGTTGTAGACCAAGGAAAACAAAATATCCTATCTGGAAGAGTCGATGTGGTGAGCTGCGGGCTAGGTACCAAGGATTGCACCCACATTTTGGCCAAAATAATATATGACATAAGCAGCATGACTCGGACGCTTACTGCACAGCTCTGGTTAATCAATATATAGATAAGGAAACCATGAATTGCTACACAAAACATCTCTGAGTACAACAAAATGCACCGAAACCACAATATTCGTTAAAAAGAGAAGAAAACTAAAAAGCAACGATGCATCGTCTATGAGAGGCACTATATCACGCGCCCCCTGCAACTTTTCCACCATCAGCCACGCTCAGTTTGGCGACTTGTTCGGCAAGCGCGTCGCCAACCCCATTGCCCTGCTGCCCTGCAGTACTCAACTGAGCACCTGGAGCACCTGGTCCTGTTCCGCCTTCCAGGGCGGTCCGAACTTGCACAGGAAGTGCCGCAGGTCCTGTACCGGTGTTTGGGTTGTAGAGCCCAAACGACTTGGGAGCCGGCCGCTCAAATGAGTCGACCTCCTCAAACCGGCCCGCGTTTATGCCGCCTGTCAGTGGATTTCCGGCATTAGCACCAACAGCATTACCTCCTGGCGCAACAGGATTGCCACCCATAACACTTCCAAATAATGACGCAGGAGAGCCTTCACGACCCCAGGCGCCTGCCCGTGCTCCGTTGTTTACAACACCGTTTGTCCCAGTTAGGTTGTTCGCGTTACCGTTGAGTGGCGGAAAGTCTGTCACGTTGGCTACGGCACCGAGTTTGACGGAGCCTGAACGTGGAATTTGGTTGTTTGACGAAGAGCGAGAAGTCATGCGCAGCCGACTGTCACTGGAGCTGGTCGAAGTCGTGCGGGAGAGGGACGACTCGGGTAAAAGGCCAACGGCCCAATCAGGGCGGGGTGGGAGGGGATGTTTCGAAGTTGTAGATGTGGATGTATACGTACGTCGAGATGAAGACGACGAAGCAGATGACTAGAAAATGTTTCATCAAGACCCGGGAACAAATAAAATATAAACACATACCGCGATTGAAGCCGTCTCGTCGGCTGGCGTGCGAGACCCACTTCCCGCTCCCCCACCCGAACTCGAATACGCGCTTGTAGAACTTGAGCTTGTAGATAACCGCCTAGGCATCCCAGTCACGCTTCGCATTGGTGTCGCAACTGTCGATGTGCTCCAAGGGGATCCAACTGAGCTACGCGGGCCTTTGGCACCTCCGTTTGAGCCGTTGCTACCGTGTCCGTTTCCATGTCCATTGCGCGATCCCGAACGACTGGAATGGCCACTACCAGATCCATCGGGAGGTGTGGGAACAAGTACGGGTTGATGCATGAACCCAGCGTACTGGTATGGCTGCATATATTGTTGTGGCGGAAAAGGGTCGCCCTGAACCTGGGGAGACATGTGAACGTGCGGTTGCATCTGGGGTAGCTGTCGGTTGGGCTGTGGTGACATGTGTGTCATCTGGGGAAACACATGGCGCTGGACTTCGGGGCTTGCATGCATAGGTTGGGGCTGCATTGGCGGAGGTTGGATTTGTGGCCAGGTTGCCGCGTGCTGAGGGGGAAAGGGGAAAGAGGCGCCCTGGGATGGAGGTGCATAGCCCATCTGCATCCCAGGGACCGGGGCGTGGCGCGGGTCGTACTGTGGTTGCGGATAGTACCCATACATTGGGTAATATGCTTGGGGACCATACATGTACTGGACCGGTTGGCCCATATTGGGATCAAATTGCTGAGGAGGAGAGTGGATTGGTGCGCTGGGCGCGTTGGGATTGAACAGCATTGGCGGGTAGTAAGAAGCCGGCATGGTAGACATGTCTTGCGGTATTGGAGATCCGCGCGACGAAGAAGAGAAATCGGATCTACGCTGCTTGTCAACCCAGCGCGGCTTTTTAACAAAAGATCAATCAAAACATTCAAGTTAAAGCAAACAGACCATCACACTGACCTCAGAATTGCCCGAGTCACGTCTCGTGGGGGGTGGAGATGGCTGGATCTCCTTTTCTTGGAATCCTTCGAAGATTCTTGAGCGGGCCTGTTCGTAAGCCGCAGCGCGCTCCTCAATAGTCATCTGCGGACGGCGCTTGACTTCATCAGTCGGAGCTGTCCCATCGCCCTGATCATCTTCATTCGAGTCATTTCGGCTGGGCTGCTTCGCGCGCGCGCGCTCATCTGCGGTTCGACGCATGATCTTGAAGGCTGGGGCGGGCGTTTGTTCTATAGGCACAATCTCGGATATCCGCGATTTGGGACTGTGGATGTCGGTACCCATCAGATAATATACCAATAATCAACAGATAGAGATAGTAAATTAGTCGACCGCCTGCCTAAAGAGGCATAATAAGCCAAGTGAATACACGCACACACGAGATTCTGGTCCAACCATGACCGAGATAGCCTTTCCGTCGACCTCAATCACAAGTTTGTAGTATTGGGCACAGCGGTGAACTAACATCCGCTGGTACGACGACGGAGGAGTATAAGAGCACCGTTTGCCAGGTGTGTTCCTATCCAAAAAAACAAACCCACAGGCGAGTTTTATATGAGTAATCATATCCGCGCCAAACCAGTGCAACCACAAACGTAAGAATTCAGTGCATTGCAACGACGACTCACCCTCTCTCGCTTAGCAGATTGTCAAAATCCTCCCCGAGCTTGAGCACGAACAATCTATCCTTGGTGCCACTCAGAGCTTCGACGATGGTTTGATCGGGCTCGTCGCGTGCACCGCTTTCCGACACCGGTGCCGAGTTGAACGTTGGAAGAGAAATATCGGTGGAAGGAGCTGGTGAAGGTATAGCCGAAGAGGGGCAGGATTGGGCAACCGAAAGGTGGTCAGGCGGGACCAGCCCACTCGGGCGGGGCACAGAGGCAGAGCCCGTGCTGCGAGGCGTGGGAGGAAGACCTGTAAATACATAAAATAAACATTAAAGATAATATCCCAAGAGAAAAATACTCACTGGAAGTCATAGGATAGACGAGTGCGAATCGGATGCAAGTGAGGCGGGATTGAATCTATAGCGCAAACGAGGCAAAAAAGAATCAAAGATAGAGTTGCTATTGAATTAAAGCAGAAAATTGCATTAGTAGTGTACACTCGAGCAAAAGACTCGGACGGGCTGATGGTGGTGGAGGGTACGTCTGCGCCGCTCGACGACTCGAAGCAAACAGCCGCCAAGGCCCGACCGGCCCTAAACAATCTCATCCGCTTTAAATTAACGAATTTCCCACCTTTTTCCCAACTAGTAATCGCCGTGTGCGCAATTTGTGATGCCGCTGAGGCTATATACGCCGTCTCCAAACCTATTTTTTTTACGTTTCGAGTAATAGTGAGAAATGTTTCAAAAGTGAAACCAAATGACCACGGAGACAAGTACTGTATTATCTCATTTCTCATGACGTACAAAGGTATTTCCTCAATGTCTCCCTCGATGCGAAAAGCCCTCCGTCGATCTGCACTGGGCGCCTGTCCCGATCTGTATCTGTGCCAGAGCTGTGCTGACAAAAAGTTAAAGTTCCGTGAAAAGGCATTTATATGGATAAATGCATGCGGGTAATTCATCGTTTCTACCGATCTCGGGATGGCTTCACCGTGCTAACGCTCGGTCTGTTCGTGTTATTCCCGCGCCGGGTATCATACCGCGTCCGAGGTATGTCCCGGTTTGAAGGTAATTGCACGTTGCTCTCGGAGCCAACCACCAGGTAAACCTGGTTGACACGTGGGACGGAGGCATCAACCCTTGTGTGCCTCTCCCCACAGGATCGGTGCTGTAATCACAAAAGCGCACGGATTAGCTGACAAAAATGGGTCTAGTATAAAATATCTTACGATCTATCGAGGCCAAATGTTTCAATTCCATCAACGAAGTATGTGGGAAGCATTATGCATTACCAACTTTGGGGCCTCGCACGGTTTTAAAACCCACACAAAAAAGTACACAGATTAAGGGCAAAAATGTGCCACACGATTTATTTATCCCGATATGTACAACCCAAAACCCCAGAACCTAATTAAATAGCACATATGTCTACATCCAAGTGGTCTATCCATCGACAGCGTCTTCTTTAGGCACGGTGCGAGTCTATGATCTTCATAATATTGAAGGACAAGCAGAAGATGCAGATGAGTATGCCGTAGAGCGCAAGGCCCAGCGCAGCACCCAAAAGGACACGGCTATGCCCGGGGTCATTGCGGAACAGCTGTGTATCAAGGGTCAGGCAGTGCATATATTCAGCGCCGTTATGGGCTAACCTTGAAATAGAACAGCCCCGGCAGGATGAACGAGACAGTAGTCGAACCAGTGGAACCAACAAACGACAAGACTTGGCGATGTCAAGAGGTGTCTAGCGGCATAGTCGAATCCAACTTACCAAGTTGCAAGTCGTCCACAAAGTACGCAATCATGAATCCAAGTCCCACAATTGCCACTGTTAGCGCAGTGTGTCTTGCCGCGCTCATCTTTCCATGCGAGCCATGTGGTTCCAAGACTTCGTCATCTTCTTCGTCTATCGGTTCGGATGCGCTCGGTGGTCGGGTGACCTTCTTAGCTCCCCCAGCAACCTTGTCCAAGCAAGTACGGCAAGGAAGTACTTGCAAGGGGTAGGAGAACATAACCATCACGACGATTGCAAATTGGCCAATCGCGATGAATGTTGTTGTTGAGGGGTACATGGCGATGATGTTCGAACCGACCTTGGAGCCAAATGTAAGGTAACCAAAGAACGCGATAATTTCATAGGTCGCAGTGGCGGAGAAGATGGAGGTGAAAATGACCAAGTTCATTCGCGGTTGGGTGTTAGACTTGAGCTCATTGTAGATGGGGAAGAGCTGGTGAGAGAATTGAATATCTGGGCACAACATTGGATGAAATTACGTACATTCTGCGCGCATGTATATGCAAACACTTGAACAGGGAATGTAGCAATAAATGACTTGTCAAATTTGATAAGGTGTATCTCGCCGCGTTCAATGGTTCCAGGCGGCGGGAAAAAGTAGCAAGCAATGACAATGCACACGAGGTAGCCTGAGAAATCCACATTAGATTAGGCTCAACGAGACCAACCAAATATAGGTTACTCACAGACGGAGAACAGCGCGACGTAACTCGTGTGGCGCAAGCTGTCAAGGCGATCAAGGAAACAGAGTGGCGCCAGGAACGCAAGGAAAATAAAGATCCACACATGGCCAGACACAGCCCAAGCAGGGGGGTCGACATCTGGTGCTGTGTAGACATGATAGAACGACCTAACAACGGCTGGCATGAGGCCTTTGATAATGATAAGGTAGCTATTTGCAAAAGTGGATACGGAGTGAGCTGAAAAGGCAGTCAGAGTGGAGCAGATAACGGACCTGATAGATACACCAAAGCACTTAATAGCAATGGCCGCGTCAAAGAAGACGGCCGCTGAAGGAAAGGTAATCTTTGAAACAGCAAAGAACGAAGCGCGACGATGAGGAGTGCGCGTAGCACAGCGGCTCAACATCCAGAGGCCAAGTGCACCGATGAATCCCGAGGTAACGCAGCTGATAACCCCGGGGATGATCCCCCCAGAAGCCATAACCTGATGCGCGTCAAACTAACGAAAAAAGATAGTAAAATGTGGCTTACGAGTGGAAAGGTGAGCATGCCGGTGCCCAGTATGGTGTTGGAAAGATTCCCAACAGAGCTCACAATGGTTGCATGGCCATCCTGTCCTTCTGCCTCGACGGCCTTTGGTACCCCAGCACCGAGCAAGGGAGCATTGTCGTTTTCAGCGAGATTGTCGTCTCTGTCGGTGGGGGCGATGCCGTAGGTGCGGGCCATATCGTGGTTAGTAAGTAGCCAGAGCGGGGGCGATTTGGTCAAGTGACCTGCGGAACCCGGGGTTGGCAAGCGCCGAGCGCCCAGATAAGCGCCGAAAACTCTCCGAGACAAGCGCCGAAATCGAAATCGTGGCCGAGCCGGGAAATACGCTTAGGAATCAGCTCATTCCTACGACCACTCCTGTCTTAGACGATGTCCCCTCGACCGCGGCAGAGTACAAGAAAGACATCCTCAACCCCACCTCCGACTTCCCACGCCCCCTGGTCCAGTCTCACCAGCTCTGTGTCTAATCCGACACTTGTTGAACACTCGGGGTATCCTATTCACACTCGGCCACAACAACCGAGACATTATTCAGACCGCTTTATTCACCCCCCTAGACACCCCATGTACCCTTCGGAATACTCTGTATCACCGACCTCGTCGAACCTGGAGGGTGGGAGCGGTTCGCCGACACCCAAGGCGGCTCTCAAAATGTTGTCATCAGTCAGGCGCTCGTTTAGCAGCACAATAAAGAAGTCAACTCCCTCGGCCTCGGTATGTGCTTAGTCACTCTGGGAATATTTCTCGCTTAACTCCCATGTTTAGTTTACCGTCTCAACTGCCGAGGAGACCGCAGCGACACAGATCAGAATATCTGACTCGGAAGCGGCCAGACCTCCACCCACTGTCCAACAAATTGCAGCTGGGCTAGTCGTGAGTTTAGGTCATTGTAACTGGTAATATCTTGCTGATTCACCTCTCCTAGACCGGCCTCCGCCATACTAGCCGTCCTTCAGCCCAACGTTGGTCGAGTTCTCCCAGACCAGTTCCCACACGCTCGTCCCTCAAAAAGTCCCCGATGAGCCATACCTCGTCATCATCATCTACCTCTCTTGCGTCAACGAGCCTCATGAGCACACTCACCGGCAGTACAGCTGCAACCAGTGTTGCTAGCTCACGTAGACATCGCTTTAGTCTCAAGGATGCCTTCTTCGGTCGCTCTACATCTGTCAGCCCCAACCCATTAACCACCGCCACCCGCAAGGCCGTTAGGTTCCATGTCGATCGGTCGCCTGTTGTGGAGCAGACACCGTTGCCATCATGATTATACTTAGTTCCTATTTTGGTGCCGAGCTATTCGCTCGAATGCATTGTTTTTTTGAATGCCCTTTCCTTCATTCTACACTGTTTTATCACGCGTTGTTTTCGTTTTCGTTCTTGTTCATGTGTCATTCTTCATACGATGTATCATTCATCCCGGACCCGGCCCCACCTACAACTTTTAAATTATCATCCGACGTCGCGAACCCTCCGCCATGGCTTGCTCATTTTCTTGTTTCTTTTGTTACTCCTGATGCACGGGCGGATGACCCTAGCGCTCCGCATGATCCGGAACGATGTACATAATGATGACGAGGTAATAGGAGATGACTATGATGTAGAGTCGCGTCGTTGATTCCGCGTGTTCGCGTCCCCGTGTTTCACACAGCCCTGCATGCCGAGGCTGAACCAACTGACTTGCCTGACACGTTGCATATTCCACATGTTTACCGGTTCGCGTTTGTTTACCGTCACGCGTAAGAATTAGACACGTCTTGGGACGTTGATATCGATGCCGAATGATCCTCAGAAGCATAGACTTTTTTGGTATTGCTGTACCTTTGGGGTAATATAAAAGTACTAGCGCGAACTTCGTGTTCGGTCAACAGGCCCAGAGAACAACGCACAACAACCCCACCTTGCATTTGTCAACCGACGCAACTTGGACTCGAACCAAACAATGAACTGCCGTGATCGGTCATTGCGAAGGCGCCGATACTGACTCGGTTGATCAACTGCGTCAGGAGACTCAGAACGGTCCAGGACAGGAATGGCAGCGTGGCACAATGTCGTCTGTACTTCTGCCACAGAGTGACATGCATGGTAATACTTGCATGCCCTCAGAGGGACACTGGGCCAATCTCTGAGGGGGTAGAATATGGTAATGAATCCGAATGCGTCTAGGTCGCGCTGCATGTATTAGTTTGTTATGGTAGTATATATGCATCATTGTAGCATGGTAAGGGCATGAAGATACTTCTGCGGCAAGGTAGATCCATTTAGGCATATTAAAGAAGGCAATATTTAAAGATTCGGGTGGCGGGTGCCAAAACACGCGGGCGAGAGCGAGCCCGATAAAACTGTGTATCCCATGGACGACGCTCCACCCCAAGTACTCATATCATTCGTTAAATACTATTACTAGTCGGGAAGAGCAAGGGTAATCGTAGCCCATAAAGGGGAAGGTACAAATGAACGGAGGGTTCAAGCACTATGAAAAGCGCTGTCCTATGAATTTCATTGTTTTTGTCATGGGTGCTGAAATTTCATTGCCGGTAAGTCACTGATTATTCCTGCACTAAGTTACCCTGTCATTTGTACATGAAATTTATGACATATTGTACTATAATAAACAAGTCCATTGTGTGGCAATAAATACAAGCATAGGTATTGAAAAATCCTGAGCTAGCCGCAGCTTGAATTGAAGATGGTCACGTGATATTTAGTTGTTCGAGCAAATATCGGGGAGATTTGTTATATATATATAGTTAACCCCTTTAATATACAAAATATAAACCTTTCACTATCAAACTGCAACAATCTCATCGTCATGCAAAGGCTCATCCCCAAGAAATTCAGCTCGAGCCAATGGGCCACTTCGGTCAACAATTCCCCAAAATCCATGATCATCACGAACCCGACCCACAACACATTGTACCGCTTGCAAGTCAATAACTTCAATTGACCCCATGTCTTTATAATAGACAATGCCAAGGTGTTTGTCCATCTGTGTCACCTTGCATTCTTGGACGGCTGCAAACAATAGCGACTCAGGCTGGATTGTGCCAAGGTCATTGGAAGCTGGGATTTCGATAAGAAATATGTGCAATAATTGACCATAAAACATGCGTAGCTCAAACTCTGGAGCTGCTTGAGGCCGATGGGCAAGTTTATCAACAAGTAGCTCATACTTCGAGGTTCTTTGAATGAGTAATTTAAGCTCAAGTTGGTTGAATATGACATACCCGAATGAAAGAGTTGTCCCGGGAGCCATTACGCAGAGGAATTACATTGCGGGCAACCATCAAATCACCCCCACCTAAACGTAGGACCTTTCCCCATTGCCTAACAGACTGTGGCAAGTACTCCTGGACCACATCATATGGCTGTTTGTAGCAGGTCATGAGTGCAGCAAGGGTCCTCGTTCGGAGCTGATCAGATAATGTGAGATTGGGTTGTCGGGATATCAGTTCAGCATGATTATCTTATCAGTGGAATTAGCTGAAATGCATTTAGGAAAGTATTTGGAGACTTACATCCAGGAATATGGTCTTGCCGGTCTGCTGTGATTTGACGGCGGCGGCGGGCCAAACTTAGGTCTATCTGGTACAATTGCTGAACCTGATTCAGCATGGCAAGGTCGTGGACCCGGCGGTCTATATTGGCGAATGGGTGGCGACGACTTCTAATGGCGGGAAGTAGGGAGCCACAGAATCGTTCCATTGGGTATGCCCAATAACACCAGGCTGGACCCATTGCCTCTATACCGTCAGCAATATGCAGAACAGCATGTAATGTGCTTGTGCACATGGGCAAACGATTGCCCTTGAACTGGAAATATATCCTACAAAAGTTGAATTGGGTTAACAGCTTGAATAATGGCAAAGTCCAAGATGTGTCGGTGCGGGAGTTGTGGAAACTCCTACACTGGCGGAAATCTTCAAATCGAGTCCAATGGCGACGCGAGAGGGTGCAATCGATAGCCAGAGACTGTGGCTTTCGATTGAACCCCTTTGCGTCGCGATTGGTCGCGATTTGAAGAAGTTCCGTCAGTTTAAGTGTAATAGGAGTAAACATGTCGGTGCGGGAGTTCCCACAACTCCCGCACTGACGAAACTCCCTCAAATCGTACTCAATTTCGACGCGAGAGGGTGCAATCGATAGCCAGAGATTGTGGCTTTCGATTGAATCCTCTCGCGTTGCAATTGGTTGCGATTTGAAGAAGTTCCGTCAGTTTAAGTGTAATAGGAGTAAACATGTCGGTGCGGGAGTCATGGGAACTCCCACACTGACGGAAATCTCCAAATCGTACTCAATTTCGACGCGAGTGGGTGCAATCGAAAGCCACGGTCTCCGGCTATCGATTGAACCCCCTCGCGTTGTAATTGGGTGCGACTTGAGAGAGTATTGTCAGTGCAGGAGTCCCTGCAACTCCCGAACCAACATGTTTACTCCGATTGCACTTACAGTTACCTATAGGTAGCCCAGTAAGAATAAACTCACCTTGTCCATAATTGCCTTGATGACCCGATCCACTCCCTCTGGGCTGGTTGACTTGGCTCGGCTGCCTTGGGGGCTGACTCGGGGATGCGGCTTGATCAGCAGATGATGCAGAAGCTGGCAATCGGGCTATTGGTGGTGGATTTGGATGGGCATCTGCTGAATTATTTTGACCATTGACCTCGAGAGCTCATCAATAGAGAAATCAATGATCTAAAGGTTGGACTCACATTCCGTTCATTTTGTGGTGCATGTGAAGTTTGTCTCCCTGAGTAAGTGGCATAATTAGCTGTTATTAGCATAAACAGGTATAGGCAGGGTGCGTACGAGGGGGCAGTCCAGCTCCAGGCACAACATCTTCGAATTCGTTGACTCTGTCTTGGTCCAAGTCACTCGATTCATGTACTGACCCATTATCCCTGCCTGCAGGGGTATTATTTCTTCCAGCTCCATGAGAGGTGCCTTCACCAGTGGCCTCCGAGCCACGAGAGCTCTGGCTCGCAACCAAGGCTAGCAAAATGGCGAAATTAGTTAACCTATAAAATATGTTACATTTACTCACCAGTAAGCTTTCTAATTTCACGCTCCTTGGCTTCAATCTCAGAACGAAGTCGAGAGGTCTCAGAGGCTGCTGTCAGGTCTCAGCCAAGTGGCACTTATGCGCTTACAATGGGCGCAGGCCTTACTGCGTCGAGGGCGAGGGCTGGGACGATGGGCTAGCTCAAATGACGCCTTAGGCGTTCTAGGGATTTGTTGGGGGAACTAGTTGATTAGACCAAGAGGTCGAGTCTTGCCTTTTGCTCGACTCGACCCACTGCTTATATACATGAGGATAGCACAGCTGTACATAATCGACCGAGTCATATCTAAATCCAATACTGTATCAAATGCGCAGCTATTTGCAAAACCGTATCAAATGCGCAGTGTCTTCTGACACTTCTGAGATCACATGACTTACTTAACTCCTAGGACTCCTTGGTCTCCATGGAGTTATCGCCTCCTGCGCTTACTACGGCGTCTAGTCGTGTCAGGCCGTGACACCATCGCTCCATCTAACAAAGGGAGCTAGTCCACCTCTTGAATTCTTTTTAATGGTGGAAACTTGGCCTTTCCTGGCCTGTCCATCTTTTCCCTTGGTGTACACATAGTCACCAACCACAAGTCGGGAAGAGTTTGATATAGTAGGGGTTGAGCTCAAGCTCTTTTTGGTCTCCCTAGTCATCAGCAAAAGTGACATGAGCTCTAAAGACCTTGAAAGTAATTTAAATCCAAAAAATCCAAAAAATCGCAAAACAGCTAGGTCCCCTCTTTACATCCTCTTTAAATCTGATCCACAAATGTAAAGATCTTTAATGCATTTTGTATCATAATTAGTGTGGATTTAAACAAATCCAAGTCTTCAATGAGACATAGCTTCATCAAAAACCAAAAGTATATATAGCACTATATATACCCTGTAGTGCAGTAGTGCCTGTAGGGCATGGCAATAATATAGCAAAATGAATAACATTTACTTTTTGTGGCTACATGAGAAAAACAATGCACCGTTGCACCGGCATGCCCTTGCAGCCACGGCACGCGGCAGGACGCGCGAAGCGTGGCGCCAACACACGCACCCGCCACAATCGCGGCTTCCAACGCGCGAGATGTGTCGTCGTGCCGTCAGCTCGTGGCGTTGCAGCGTCGTCGCTCGTCGCGTCGCGTCGCGTTGTTGTTGCATGGCCGAAGCGCCATGTTGTCGTGACCTGCGACACGAAACTGCCCGTGGGCAGTGTGCAGCTGGGGCACGCGTCACAGCCGCGGCGCGCAGCAAAACGCGCGAGACGTGGCACCAATACGCGCACACGCCGCGATCGCGACGCCCAACGCGCGAGATGCGTCGTCGCGCCGCTGCGCCGCCGGCTCGTCGCATCGCATCGCGTTGCCACGCCGCCGACGCGTCGCGTTGCCGCATTGCCGCTGCACGCGCTGTTGTGCCGCGTCGCCGCCGCTGCGCCGCCGATGCGTTGCGCCGTCGTGCCGCAGTGTCGCGAGCCGCATAGAAGGGGAAGGGGGCGTGCGGAACGGATGGGGTGCCTTGGCCGTTGCGCGAGTGCACCGGCGTGCTGCGTCGCGTTGTCACGTCATGTTTGGGCGCCGCCGTGCCGTTTCACCACGTCGCAGTGCTGCCGCGCAGCGTCGATGCGTCAGGATAAGGGAGCGCGCAATGCGCGCGGTCAGTGCTTGTCAACCGGGGCTGCTGTGTACCCACCTTGGTGAACGAGCAAGTGGGCAAGGCAAGGGTGGAAGGCAGCATGGTTCGAGGCGAGAAAAGAAAAGGGCGCCTGGGACGTCGCCATGGCGCCATAGGTCACCTGACTAACAACACACAGACCATCAGGCAACCTTGAGGCCTTTTGCTCATAGCAACGACAAACTCCCTAGCCGCTCGTACCCCCCAAGACACATGAGGTCCGAGGTAAGCACATATCTTACCTCCCTGACAGTTGACACACTGCACCATGGCCCTCCGAGGCCACTCTCAGCGAAAACCGCCAGCATCTGCGAGACCTAGCGAGCTCTAATGGGCGGAGGTGTTCGTGCACGCTCATGCGTGTTTGCTGGCGCGCCTGCACGCTTGGTACTCGAGCCCGAGCCACTTGCACGGCTCGCCCCAGGTGAGCTCGTCACGCTCATTCAGTCCCTGACTAACTACGGCACGACGACGTGACGCAGCACACCGGTGCATCCATGCAACGATCCAGGCGCCCCTAGTGGCTGCCCCATCCGCTCCGCACACCCCCTCCCCCTTCTATGCAACTACGCGACACTGCGGCACGACGGCACGATGCACCGACCGCGCAACAGCAACGACACGGCACAACAGCACGCGCAACAGCGGTGCCTCAACGTGGCGCAACACGGCACGACGAGCGATGACGCTGCAACGCAACGAGCTGACGGCACAGCGGCGCGATGACGCGCCTCGCGCGTTAGACGTCGCGACCGCGGCGGGTGCGCGTGTTGGCGCCACGCTTCACGTGTTCTGCTGCATGCCGCGGCTGTGACGCGTGCCCCGGCGCACACTGCCTACGGGCGGTTTTGTGTCGCAGGTCGAGACGGCACGCCGCTTCGGCCGCGCAACGGCAACGCAACAACGCGCTGCGTTCGTGCAACGACAACTCGACGCAACGCAACGCGACGGCGCGACGAGCGACAATGCTGCAACGCAACGAGTCGACGGCACAGCGGCGCGACGACGCATCTCGTGCGTTGGGCGTCGCAATTGCGGCGCGTGCACGTATTGGTGCCACGTCTCGCACGACATCTCGCGCGTTTTGCTGCGCGCCGCGGCTGTGACGCGTGCCCCAGCTGCACACTGCCCACGGGCAGTTTCGTGTCGCAGGTCACGACAACATGGCGCTTCGGCCATGCAACAACAACGCGACGCGACGCGACGAGCGACGACGCTGCAACGCCACGAGCTGACGGCACGACGACACATCTCGCGCGTTGGAAGCCGCGATTGTGGCGGGTGCGTGTGTTGGCGCCACGCTTCGCGCGTCCTGCCGCGTGCCGTGGCTGCAAGGGCATGCCGGTGCAACGGTGCATTGTTTTTCTCATGTAGCCACAAAAAGTAAATGTTATTCATTTTGCTATATTATTGCCATGCCCTACAGGCACTACTGCACTACAGGGTATATATAGTGCTATATATACTTTTGGTTTTTGATGAAGCTATGTCTCATTGAAGACTTGGATTTGTTTAAATCCACACTAATTATGATACAAAATGCATTAAAGATCTTTACATTTGTGGATCAGATTTAAAGAGGATGTAAAGAGGGGACCTAGCTGTTTTGCGATTTTTTGGATTTTTTGGATTTAAATTACTTTCAAGGTCTTTGGAGCTCATGTCACTTTTGCTGATGTATTTATTTCAGCCTTTCCAACATGGAAGGCTTTGATTTGTTGATCGATTTTAACGGCCCTTTCAGCTAGGGTCCTAAATGAAGTGGTGCCAGCATGATCGAAGTCTTGAGCCAGCATGTGCTCCTTAATTTGAGCTTTTAATCCCGCATAGAACATATCCCTGAGCAGGGTGTCTCCGTATCCGAGATTAACAGAGTATGTTATGGATATTGGCATTTTTCATATACATAACTTAACTTCCAATCTTATAAATCTAGGCTGCATGACTTGTGTCTCAATTTAATTACTGAATTCTCAAAATTCAGTGAATATTCTCCTTTTTTGTGTCTGAGATGGCCATTTTCTGTTCCTTTTCTATATGCGACTATCTTCTACACCATTTGACACACTTGCTGATATTTTTCTTATATTTTTACCATTTAATCTCAATATTTGGTAGAGATATCAAGTTCTAGCCACCAGTCGGAATTTTAAGCATAAATCGTTTGTTTAATATCTCCACAACGGCTGAACCGATCGGCTTGGTCTCAAATGCAGTAGATAGCCCTGCTTCTTAGCTTTATTCCTATATTTTTACTATGTACGCGCAAGTTGTATTCGCTGAGATCGCATCGATTTACTGTTTAGCCCCTATTTTACTGTAAATCTCCCTTTTCTCCTCATCCAGCTTATGGATTCTCAAGGGGAAACATGCTATCTGGTGGCACACACTCTGTGCATTGACTCACATGTATTTTACAATTTTCTGACTTGGCCTTACAGTCCTTCTGAGTCATTGCTCCCAGTCATAAAGTCTGACTCACTCAGCTCTGACAGTCAGACTTACACCCCTTGGAGTCACTAGGTCCTTTAGATGACTCCTTAGGTAGCATTGACTCATGCCCCATTGCAGGGTATAAAAGAAGGCCCTGTGAGCCCATGAATATCACCCTTTACTTACTTCCACATCACACCAGTGTACCACACATCTTGCTTTAAGAAGTCCAACAGCTCACTCAGCAGCTCTCCACCAAGTGAGACACTGACTGTGACATTGGCAATACTTATCAGTAAGATTGGTACCAAGTGATTAGGAAGACAGGGTAACTTAGTATCTATAGCCAGTCTCAGCTAGTATTCAGACAGTATTTTCACTCTACCAGGGAACCTTGCCTGTAGCATTGCTCTAACACCAGCAAAAACCCTCCTGAGTCTAAGCCAGTTTAAACTGACAGACATCAGTTTATATGTGTCTGAATATTTGGGGAAATTTACATCTGTTAAAATTTCCCCAGAAGTTTCAATGGGTCTAAATATCTGGGGAGATTTTAACCAGTTTGGAGTGCTCAAAACTGGTGGCCTAACTGGGCAGCTGCCCTTTTTGGTAATTACCTACCATTTTTGTCACTTTGTAAAAAATAAAAAATGAGACAAAAATGGTAGGTAATTACCAAAAAGGGCAGCTGCCCAGTTAGGCCACCAGTTTTGAGCACTCCAAACTGGTTGAAATCTCCCCAGATATTTAGACCCATTGAAACTTCTGGGGAAATTTTAACAGATGTAAATTTCCCCAAATATTCAGACACATATAAACTGATGTCTGTCAGTTTAAACTGGCTTAGACTCAGGAGGGTTTTTGCTGGTGAACTGGGTGCAAGATACTCTGGATATAAATAGTGAACAGTCACTGTCTCCTGCTTACTTGATTCACTTTTATTGGAATTTATTGCTTTATCTGAGCAACCTGAACTGAGATAAGGATCTTTCACTACACTTAAGCTCCAACAACACCAAACTACAAGATCCTTAACACTTTCAGTGGCTTAACTAAAGTATAGAGCGCAGGTATTACTGCTTGCTAAGAAGAGTTGGTAGTGAAGTAAGTGGAGATGCATTCAAGGGATGGCCTTATGGGCTATTTATACAGGAGAGTCCAAGGCCATCAGGTGGCTACATCAAGAGTAATTGGAGAATCAAAAGGTCATCATCAGTTCGTCAATTGATGGAGATGATCAGTTCATCAATTGACAATCAATTCATCAAATCATCAAATGCTGGAGGAATCTGTTACAGAGGCATCATCAGTTCATCAAGCATCAATAGTTCCATGATCATCAACCCAGAGAACAGTCCTAGTTCACAGGGTTTACTTATGTATTCCTAGAAATACTATGTTTGTCTTAAAAGACAGTAATTCGCTTATATCTCCGTAAATACTACGATCGCAAGGACGCGCTTAGCACCATTGGAAAGAGCTCGTCGAATAGCATAGGAACGCACTTTTTTCAGACTTAAAGGTGCATAGGTTAAGGAGATATGGATTAATCTTGATTTCCTAGCTCATTAGCTAGTCACGTGATGACACTCCCACCCGCCTTGAGAGGGCCTGGAGTGGCATGTGATTGATTAGTAATCATCTAGACAAGTCCTGAGTCTTGTCTAGCTATTGGCAATTAGTCAAGTCACATGACTTGTACTAAGCACTGGGTGACACTCCTGTCCAACAGAGAGAGGCCGGGAGTGGCACATGATCACTTGGCTCCCGACCCAGAATCAAGTTATGGTCATAACTTCATCAATTCTGGGTTAAATGCGGTAATTAAAAATACTATAATTACCAAAGAATTCGCGCGCACCGAATGGTATAAATTGCAAGTCGTAATTCTCAGCAGTTGTTGTGACACAGCATGTTTAGACTAAAACTTAGTGATACATCACAGTTGGTAATGGACAAGTAATACATGCATGCGACCTGGAAACTGGGGGCCTTTTCTTTGTCCATTCCATTGAATTTGCTTGGTTTGGCCAGTTTCACCCTGCTGGTTACTGGGCCAGTGGCAGGGGGTGCAGCAGCTCCTGCTGCTTGGTTTTGGATGTTTTGGTGTAATTGATTTATTTCCCCTTGAATCTGGGGAATAATCATATTAAGGAGCCCTTGAACTTGGGCGGGTAGGCCTCCTAGTAGGCCAAGCATTGTATTGACCATGCCTTCCAGGGCTAAAATTCAGTCCTTTTCTGAACCTGTCCCTCCCAAAGTAGTAGGCATTGTTGGGTTCGACATGACTTAATAATTGATTCGGTGTGTATAGAGATATAATGGCTCCTGTGGTTGGTCTCCAAATTGAGATGTATGGTAAAGGTAGTGTTGTTCCACAGAGCTGAATTGGTCTGGGAAGAATTTGAAAGTAATGTGTGTGCACTTGCGAATAATATAACGATTTTTTGGGTTTATGAACTTCTCAGTTTCACACCCTACTACTCGTACAGGAATTTTCAGTCTTTTCTTGAGACGGTTTGCACAGTATAGAGCTTGTTCCAGGAATGTCCTTTGGGTCATATAATTTTAGCATTCCTCTAGGACATCTCTCCATGGAACCTGGATATTTTCTTCAAAAAGGTTTTCCCAGACAGAGATTATTCAATATTTGACTAGATCAAAGAGTACTTCTCCGAGGTGGATTAGAAGTTCCTTGTTGTTCTGGGTACATTCTTGGTAGTGTTACAGGATAATAAGAGTCATATATGGAACAAAACATGAAGTGCATGTCAAGATTACAGTAAGATATACCTAGATTACTATGTAAATGTATCATGCTTATTCCCAAACTAGTTTTACCTATCTTATGTATCATCCATGTCCTTGGTAGAAATGAGTTTCAGCTCTGAAACTTGTTTTAAACAAAGAATTCATGATATCTCCATGGATACTGGACCGTTTGCATGAAACCAGTTTCAGTAGACGTGCAGGGTTGTTTACCCCCAAGCACATGTATTCCGAGTGTTGGCAGTGGCAGGATAGTGCGGCACGGCGGGTTTAATCCTTCAGAGCTGTATTGCAAATACTTAAGTGCCAATCCCTTTGTGTTATGGGTTGAGTGGGGACCTGTCCTTGGAGCTTAAGACAAGTAGCTCAATCAATAACTGGATATGGATGTATGCAATACAGTAGAACTTAGTTAGCTCTTATCAGTTCTTTAGGTAATGTTTACTAGTTGTCAATTGAGACTGAAGATTTGAAAGTTAGAGTCAGAGTTAGATGGCCCTCTCTTAGTTCTCTATCTTGTCAAAGCCTAAGGTGTAAATGCTTAAGGCCTATTAGATCAACTACAAAGGTTATCTCTACCTCACTGCTTCAGGTTGGAGCTTAGCTCTACAAGCTGGAGTTGTTGGGAGAACTGCCTGAGGATGGAATAATAGGGCTGCTTAAGCCTATTCACACAAGTAAGACTTGTTGAAAAGAAATGAGATTGTAAGAGAGGATTGTTTTCTGAGGCTCCAGAAAACCTCTACTTAAGCTACAGACAGTACAGGATTCTACACACAACTGCATACAGCTCCACTGCAGGAAGAGCATTCTAGAATAGTTGAGTCATTGCCAGGAGTGTGGGGAAGGCTGTTAAAGGGCAGTAGAAACTTAAGCACAAGAGTGGTTGCTGTAGTAGTGGATAGGAAGGATCCTTTAGCAATCAGTTCACTGTCAGAACAAGATAGTGAGGTTGACACTGCCAAATAACTACTTAAAAGAGTTCATTAATATCCTAGGATAGTTCTTAAGTAAGGACACCTCAGAGAGTCATTAAGTTGTTGTAAAGGTTGTCAAGATATAGTCCTCTTAGAGGAAGGGTTTGGTCCCAGTTTGTAACACCTCAAACTGTAAGGGATCGCTTAGTAACTCAACAAGTAACATGCCCAGAATACACCTGCAGTGGATGCTTCTGTGGAGCTAGGCTTCTACAACAGTGATCAGCAGCAACAAGTAACTCAACAGGGTTCTCTTGGAATACACTAAGCGCCCTTAGTATACAGTGGGATGCTCAAGCTCATACTGGAGTCAATACCTTCAACAGTAAGCGAACTAATGGAGTCTGGAGCTAGAGCTCAACAGTAATAAGGAATAGACTTGATAGGAGCAAATAGAGCTCAACTGTTCAAGGGGATAAGACAAGACAAGTCACACAAGGGTGATAAGCAAAGAGATTGATTGACAGTAAGATGAGTGGTGCCTGACTGAGGCTCAGACAGACTCTTTATATACATGTGGGTGGCAAGTATCACAACTATACTAACTATGCACAAAGAACAAGTCATCCTTCCTTCTGAACTATTATTAGAGTGAATGAGTCACTACCATTCCAATAATAGTTCCTTATAAGCCAATGATCCTTCATCCTTATGAGTCACATTTATTCTTAGAGGAGTGAGTCATTAGTCTTCCAAGAATAGCACTTATTGTCCAATAAGGCTCAATTAGAGTGAGTCATTCCTATAATGAGTCATTTAAGACCTAAGTATAGATGAGTATGACTCAGGTCCAACCAATGGAGGGTGGTATCACTGAGTGAGTCACTTGGTCCTAATAATAGAAGAGGAATGACTCAGTACAAGCCAATCAAGGGGCTTTATCCCAAGGATGAGTCAAGGGTGAGTCACTTGAGTGGCATGAAGGCCAAGAGTGTGATAAGTGACAGGATAGTGAAGGGAGGCAAAGGTGTTCCCAGTGGCCAGTGTGGCAAGAGTGGCAAGTTGTGATAGGTGGCTGGAATGTGATGAGTGGCCAGGGATGTGACAAGTGGCCAGAGGTGTACTTTGATTGCCTTATAGAGTGGTGGCAAGGCTCAGAGTGGCACAGAGTGGCAGGGGTCTTGGAGAAAGACTCAAAGGGGGTGCTGGTGGAGAGCAGGGATGATGGCAACAGGATGGACTGAGTGGTCCAGTGACCAGTGGATGACTTAAGTGCAGAGTAGGATGACCTAAAGGGGGTACTTCAGTAGGTCTCAAATCCTTAGTAAGCTTAAGTTAATGGTGTATATATCCACTTTATCTTGGACTTTGCAGTGGTTCTCAGGAGTTAATGACTTAGAGACTCATGAAGCTTGTTGGCAACGCTATTACTTGATAGCTTATTCTTGCTCCAAGGCAAGGGTGTTGTTGCAGAAGGGTAAATGTATAGGAACTATAGATGATGAGGATAGAAGTCAGTATCCTATAACAAAGGCTCCTCCTGCACTCAGAGTTGTCACAACCCTTGAGACAGCAAAGGGGAGTAACTTAGAAATGTTCAGACTGGAGCAGAAAGGGGAAAACAACAAGATAAATTGTTCTTTGGGCTCCAAGACAATTTCCTTGTGGTATATATATGTAAGGGAAGGAGAGATTACATGTGCAAGTGAGTATGTAAACTAAAGACTATGTAAACAGGTGTGCATGTAAGTGGAAGTGCATGTAATCAAGAGAGTACATAAACGAGAGGGTAGATAAGCAGCTGTGCATGTCAGCAGGTGCAAACGTAAGCAGGTGTGTGTGTAATAGACAAAGGAACAACAAATAATCTGAAAGGACAAGGAAACAGGAGAGAGAAAGAAAGAACAATTAGATAGCAAGAGGAAATGAAAGAGAAATAGTCCTATTGTTGCATAAGGATTGCAACAAGAGTACTATTCTTAGAGTCTTGGAGCTCTATCCTGGATTAGCTACCAATAGGAGAATTGGAGGAGCTGAGTATGAGTTCATACAGGCTAACAATAACTAATTACATCATAGAAATCCCACTCCACACTTCTAGAACATGGTGGAAGGCAAGCTCCACAGTTATGACATCATAGGCAAAGCCTAAAGTCTATCCCCACATATGATGTCATATGATGTCACTGCTGGAGCTCCATGAACAGAGAGCTCCACAGATGATGTCATTGCAGAGTGGTGGTGGCTTGCCAGAGGAGAAGTGTGGAATTACAATCTGTAAAGTAGAAAATAGAATAAAATCAGGAGTAATTGGTCTCACTCAGTAAGTGTTAAGGTTCTTGTAGTTTTGTATAGTTGGAGCTTAAGAGTAGTGAAAGAACCTTAGCTCAGTTCAGGTTGCTTAGACAAAGCAATAAATTTCAATAAATGTGGTTCAAGTAAGCAGGAGACAGTGACTGTTCACTATTTATATCCAAAGTAAGATACACTCAGTTAGAGCAATGCTACAAGGCAAGGTTCCCTGGGAGAGTGAAAATACTATTTGAATACTAGCTGAGACTGGCTATAGATACTAAGTTACCCTGTCTTCCTAATCACTTGGTACCAAATCTTACTGATAAGTATTGCCAATGTCACAGTCAGTGTCTCACTTGGTGGAGAGCTTCTGAGTGAGCTGTTGGACTTCTTAGGGCAAGATATGTAGTACACTTGGTGTGATTGTGGAAGTAAAAATGGGTGGTATTCATGGGCTCACAGGGCCTTCCTTTATACCCTGCAGTGGGGCATGAGTCAATGCTACCTTAGGAGTCAACTAAAGGACTTAGTGACTCCAAGGGGAGTGAGTCTGACTCTCAGAGTTGAGTGAGTCAGACATTATGACTAGGAGCAATGACTCAGAAGGACTGTGAAACCAAGTAAGGAAATTGTATAATACATATGAGTCAAAGCACAGAGTCTGTGCCACCAGATAGTATCTTTCCCTTTGAGAATCCATAAGCTGGATGAGGAGGAAAGTTAGATTTACTCCAAAATAGGGGTTATGGAGTAAATCGATACGATCTCAGCGAATACAGCTCGTGCGTGAAAACCAAAAATATGAGAATAAAGACAAGAAACGAGGCTATCTGCTGTACTTTAGACCAAGTCGATCCGTTCAGCCGTTGAGGAGATAATAAGTAAACGATTTTACTTAAATTTCCGACTGAGTTCTCAAACTTAATTCTTTTGTAAAAAATCAAGTTTAAGAGATAAAATTGTAAGAAAAATATCGACAGAGTCGCACAGACAAGCAGAAGACATTCGCATACAGAAACAGAACAGAAAAAGGCCATATTGAGTCACAAAAACAGGAACAATTCTTAGTTTCAGTAATACAGCTATTATTTCAGGAACATAAGTCCTGCAGCCTAGATTTAAGGCAAAGGGGTAGAATTATGTCTACTAAAAGTGTCAGTATCCATAACAGTAAGTAAACTTATTGGTTAGTTTCTTGCCTTCAGACAATCACTCCTTCAATGGTAAAGAAGACAATATCATTGCAATCATTGTAAAAACAAGTATCAGGCAGATTCTCAATCTGTGCTAGGCACTTCTTAAGCAAATGTGTTTAGGCTTGGATAATCCTGAGAGAATGTTCAGTATCCATAACATGCTTTTGTGCTAAGATTTGCATACAACCTTTTCATGGTGATTCTGCTGGTTTACAAAGGTAATTGCCATGGAAATGGAGTAGAAGTTATTAAATTCAACTTGCCAGACTGGCAGCTACAGTACAGACCAGTATTTGAACCTCACCACAGCTGAATTTCAGCATTGCCTCACTATGATATTATGCAGGCATCCATGCAAGTACCAGCATAATCAGCCCACAATCACACAGTGCAACATGAAGCCAGTCATTCAATGCAATGACAGCAAGTGTCACCTCAGTAACACCTTCAATATAAACTATTGTTTTTGGTATGTTTGAGGCCTATTCTTCATTAGGATTTATAAGTGGTGAAAAATCTTTAGAGAACAAGATGGGATATTTCATGGGGCAAACACCAATAAATATATGGCAGGCTAGGAGTCCAACAAGATGCACAGCAATGAGGGGAGCTTCAACCTCACTCTCCAGTGATGTTCCCAGGGGTCCTGCAGCCCTGGTACAACCTGAGACTAACTTGCATGCATCACCAGTGAACCCTCCTACTGAAACTTTGCATAAATAAAGTATACAATACATTATGATTCATCCTTCAGATACTGTTTAAATTGTAGATGGGAAAATTGACACACAATAGACATGGAACAATTGTTTAACCCCAACCCTAGTCAATATTGTCTAGATAGTCAGGGTCAGGCTCCCCTTCAGCATCCATTAAGGAATCATGGGATATCATAGAGGATAGTATGTCTATCCATATCTCTGCTTTTAACCATAAAGGATGCTGCCCTAAGCCATCCAGCTCCCTCAAGGTATAACATCCTTTGAAAACAGATTGTTTCCAGGACTCCATATACCACTTTGCTGGGTCCTGAAGAACATACAGAGTGTGGTGACTCAACTGTTACAACACTCTCACTCCTATCTCAGAATATAGTATTCAAAGATCAGCAATACTTCATTTACTAAAGGCAAGGCCACTCACCCTTGATGATACCAGTCTGGCATACAAAGCAGAACTGTCTTGATGTGAACAGATGTTTCATATAATTCCAAGACATTGTCCCACTTTCCAGCAGCAGCCCATTGTCCATTGTTGGACTGTTGGTCCAGTGTGCAGACCACACCATTCATAAGTAGATCCTGATATAAACCTTGTTCTTTGAGGATTACCAGATCCCCACTGTCTTGAATAAAAGAAAATTTGTCCACCAGCTGCAGGGCAGCAAATCAGTCCCCACTACTACAGAAGAAACCATGAGCTTTGTTTGGAAACACCAAAATGAT